>CAUZXS010006229.1:0-187500 GCA_963585895.1 Sepioteuthis lessoniana | reverse complement strand
AAGATGTTTTCATTTTACATTGAGAAAAGCATGAATCCAGTTCTTCTCCTTCCAACATTTTGTTAGGGCAACAGATGTAAGTGAATAAAAACTGAATTCAAGCCTGTTAAAATCTTCTTAAAAATTTACTTTGTATCGAACCCTGCTTGTGAAGAAAGTGGTTTTGTTTGGTGGCATATTAACGTTTGTAAGTTAATCAATTCCAAATCCTGTTTATACGTATATATTAAATATATGATTGGTACACACATTTTGTAGATAACATGTTTAAATGAGCCTCAGCTTTCCCCCCTACACGCACTTTCAAGTATTTCTATTTACTACCAATTTCCCCAGCAAACATCTAAATGGCTTCAAATATTGCTATATAACTGTCATAATTTAACATGTCACCTGTTTGTACGCATAATTTGTGGGTAATTTCATTTTTAAATGAGCTAAAATCAAATCATTTTCTCATCAGTATTGGTATTGTTTCTACATAGGTAAATGGTTTCAGTTATTGTCATGCAACACGATTAATTCCATTCAACACCATTCATTTATTTGTACACAGTGAAATGGTTCTAAGTATTGCTATGTTCCACCAATATTTCAATATAGACACAAAGTTAAATACTTTAAGTATTGCTGTTTAACACTAATAATTCTATTCAACTCTATTGTTTCGTTTGTCCACTGTTGAATGCATCCAAGTATTGCCATATATCACTCCCAATTTATTTAACATCGGTCATTTGTTTACACACCGTTAAATGTTCAAAACAGTTCTATTTCAAACAATTTGATTTAGTATGTAATCTGTCTACATAACGTTTAAATGTCAAACAGTTCTATTTGACCCATATATATTACCGTTCCAGGTGCTACCATTCTGGGTCAGTGTGGACCGAGGAGCAATGGCAATGAAGGGGTACTCCATATTTCCCATATCTCCAATGTTGGAGCCTCTCTATCAGATGGCTTTGTGTCAATTTCAGGACACTCCTTGGAAGGGGCTTACTCCTCTGCAGAGATGCAGTCGGTTTAATCTTCAACCCCAGCCGACTGGACTGTTGCACGGAGAGGTTGGATACATACACACACACACACACACACACATATATATATATGAGGGATTATAGTGATTTTATATGGATAGCAATTTTATGATTATCACCAATGAAAATTTATTCAAACGGCTTGGTTCAAGCTCCATATATGTCAATACCCATTCCCTGAAAATCGACTATGTAGATATAAATAAATAATGTTGAAAATAATCAAGAAATCTTATGATATATCAAATATACTTGATTATTATCTTATGAAGGTAAATGCTATTTTTCTGATTAAAATGAACTTTTCATTCTTCCACCAAGAAAATCACACCTCAAACTTTGTGAAACACTTGGAATAGACATAATCTTTAATTCATAATTTTTTAACACATTTAAGAGTGTGACTAACCATTACAAATAACGATATAAGTCAGATATCAACAAATGGTTGAAGATAACTATGAATATTAAGACGTTTAAAACCAATATATATGTAAATTATATATATATATATATATATATATATATATATATATATACACACACACACATACATACACGTAAATCTCTCTCTCTCTCTATATATATATATATATATATATATATATATATACACACACACACTCGCGTAAATCTCTCTCTTTATATATAAATATATATATATGTGTGTGTGTATGTACGCACATATATAAGTACTTCTAATCTTTAATAAAATTACTTTTTTCAACGAAGATGCTTGAATTTATATAATATTGTGAAAGATTATGAATCAAAATAGAAAGTATTAGATACTATTCACAAAGAAAAATCGAAGCATCAAAACGCTGTAATTATGAATCAATTAAAATAAATAGGGCTAACTCTTTTATATATTCATGCAATTTTTCGTTTTGCTAACAGGGTTTTAGTACTCTTGAATTCTTTTTTCTTGACAGTAGTCCGTAAGAAACAATGAAATTCTGATATCATTAGTTTCCTAATGAATTATTATTTTTTCTTAATCAAAAATTGGTTGAGGTTTCGATCCAGAATATATAGGTTAGGTTGTTTTCTTAATGGCGTATCAAACGTTGTAAGTTATTCAATCCCAAATCCTGTTGCACACATACACACACACGTGTGTGTGTGTATGTGTGGTTTAGATGTATCTCTATTTTTAAGCAGGTTAGAGCTAATCCATTTGTACACGGCCAAATTGTTTCGAATAAAGCTAGTTAACACTAATAATAAAAATTGATATCAATCATTTTTAACACTGTTTAAATTGTTTCAAGTATAAACTCGGCCCCACTGACCTACAGCCATCTCTTTCTAGCACCTTTTTGATAAAACAGGGTTGGTTACTGGTTTGTCACGAGACCCACCCGAAGAAGACGGAAGGAACAACCATATAGCTGCTATGGCTAGACATGACCAGCCTATTTCAAAGATAGGTTCTCTGTGACAGCTAGTCTAGATAAGAGATATATTTCAAGTGACGTGATAAATGCGCTTGCGTAGTAATGGACTGAACAGAAACCAATAACCTGTTCGGAAGAACTAGGGGTCACCACCCACGTCCAACGAGCAGCTTCACAAAGAGAATATCTACCAAATTTGCTGAGAGGTAGTTGGCATATACTACAGCTCCAGCATATAGAGTGAACAGAAGGAATGTGTGCGATTATATATATATATATATATATATATATATATATATATATATGTATATATATATGTGTGTGTGTGTGTGTTTCTGTATGAGTATAAGTACGCAATTTGATCATATACTTATATATGAGGAGACATAGGGTGAGTTAAGAAAGCGGAAAATGCACATTTTGATCAAAACATTATTTCTTAGAAATGTCTAATCATACACATAGTGGTTTTAGGATGATTTTCGAGATTTTTTTCCCAGTTTACCTGAGTGACGTGATCTCTCCTCTTCAACGGCCACTGCCGCTGTATAGCATTCATTAAGAGATGACTCAAAAGAAGCTAAGAAAGACGGACACTTCATAGAAGATGAGATGTACATCTACGAAAAGGGGATGAGACTTTTACGACCCAAATTTATGGATCGAGTCACGAATATTCCTGACATTTCTGTCAATCAGAAAAGTGCCTGTCACATCATTTTAGGCGCACGAAATATTTTGACTTTAGCTGACCGTACACCCTTCGTACATTTCATTGTGCATGGCCACGCACAATACTGGTTATATATATAAGTGTATGTTTGAGTTAGAGAAGGAGAGATTTTTTATTAACCTATCAACGTTTCGACGAACCCACTCGTTTATCAGGCTAGAGAGAGTACTTTGTCGGTAAAACAATGTAACCCAGTACATGCTGTCACATATTACTTAAGGAGTTGACTCCATTATTCTGAAATATCATAAATGAATAAACTCTGCTGAGCATTCGACGTCTAAACCGTTTACGAGAGAACTCCACTCAGCTGGGATCTTGGTTCAAGTCGAATGCAGGATTTCTATAGGCGTTAGTGGTGAAATGGTCACCGTCCTAGGGAATGGACAAAGTGACCAGAGTTCAAAACCTGGACAAGGCTGTTTGTATTTCACATAGCACAAATACCCCTTGGGAAAGGTATAAATCAAACTATTATCCTTCAGTCTACGGATAAATAGGGTAGATCGGGCTCTTTAACTATGTTATGGCAACCGGTCAAGGAGAATGAACACGCAAAATTCAAACCTATTAAACTTCTCTTAAATTTGACCATGCGTTGTATCCTATTTGTGCTGAGGTGTTGATATATATATATATATATATATATATATATATATATATATATATATATATATATATACACACACACACTATTGCTGATACTGATTTTCAAGGAATCCACGAAACTCAAAACGAAATAGGATTCTTTTAAAAAACTGTCGCTGAAATACTTACGTTTATGCATATGTGCCAGGATTCAGAGTAAACATTTTTTTTTAAATGCTTGATTAAGATGCCGATTTTTTAGCATAAAACAAGTTTCTCCTCTTGCTCGGAAGATACGTTTGATACAGTTTTCGTAGCCCTATTTTCCTAATTTTGGACCCGTTAATTTACTGTGCTATATTTGAATATTTAGACCTTCGAGTTAACTGGATTAGACACAAAAAATTCCAAACGTTTATGACAGTAATATTTGGGTGGACATTTTGGCAATAGAAGATATCAATCATAATTAACCTCGCATTGTCTGATTATCTGTCTCCACATAAACCTTGTCCATTCTATTTTTAAATTTAAAGAATGAAAATAACTTTGATGTAATTACAAATTAATTGTCGGAAATACTGTGAATTTGAAATTGTTAGTATTTCAATGGTTATATTTAAAAGAGAAAACAATACGTAGAGAATTTAAAGTATAACACAGATAATAACAGCATCTACTACGAATACTACAAGTACAACAATATTATGAAATATAACCATTGAAATATTAACAAAGAAAATAATGCGTAGAGAATTCAAAATCTGTCGGCGGTGGTGTTGATGATGATAATCATGAACTACGAACAATACTACTACTACTAAAACAACAACATTATGAAATATAACCATTGAATACTAACAAAGAAAATAATACGTAAAGAATTCAAAATGTGTTATTGTTGATAATAATTATAAGAATTACCACAAATATTACTACTACTGTTGCTACTACCAATACTGAAGTAGCAACAACAACGACTAGTAGTATGTAATGCTTGAATATGGATAGATAAAACGATCAAACAGTCAATACACAAACGGCAAAACGTTGGTTTAGATGATCCAGCAAATGAAATGATTGGTAGGAAAGGTAACTTATTTATAATTATGCAAAAGACTACCGATGCTACCTAATAACAGTGTAAAATAAAATATCGGAATTTATACACAAAAGTTAATTTTTTTTCTGTATTCAATGTGAATGAGAAAATTAAATCATTGAAAACAATTATGGAAATGTCAGAAGTAAATTCTGACTTTAAGAGAAGAAAAGTATTTAAGTGTTGATTTCTTCGTAAAGTAAACGAATATTTTGAAGAATATGCTGAGTAAATCCAACATTAAAATGTAGATAATAAATCGACAAAACTATCGGAATTCGATGGTTATTACTCAGTATAAACTTGACTATTTTCCTAACGCATAGATATTCTATGAGAAGATTCTTTGTCAAATATTATAAGAAATTTTACATAGAGACAAAGATTTAGACATGCAAACCAGAGCTAGTGCTAGGTTTTAGTATAACACTATTCATTGGCCTAGTGGGTAGAGTGTTCACCAATGGTCCGGGAGACCTGGGCTCAATTCTAGATCGCGTCATACCAAAGACTTTTAAAGTGTTACTTGATACTTCCTTGAGTAACACTCGGCAATATAAGGTACGTATGAAGGGTAAAGTAGAGCACTCCAGGGAAAGGAGTAGCGCCCTTCCCTACACCTCAGTGTAATAGCTATTAAAAAGGGTGCCTTCTGGTCGCTCTTGACTACGGTCGCCAACTATACTTTATTCCTAATTAGGGGACTCTTAGGAAAGCTATGAACCCCTTCATCTCCAAAGCTACGGTTTAAATAGTACTACTGCTGTTCTACTTCATTGATAGTTTTTTGCATTAAATAACCATTAACGAAAGAAAGGCTATTGTGAATTTTTAAACTGGTACTTTATAGAATGAATAGAAACCTTTACAGACTTTCAAAAAGTTGTAAATCTTGATTTTTGTGTTTAAATTTGAGTTGTTTCAATGGAATAGAGTTGAAGAAAAAAATCTGATATATAAATTAATTGGTTTAATATAAAAGAAACAAAAATAACGGAGAATTTAGTACCGCAAAAGTTGTTTACTCTATAAAATGTTGTGTGCATAGAGTAATTTACATAAATACAAATTTGTTGTCGAATTAGACTTCCACTTAAAAAAAAAAGATTATGAAAAACGGAGGTCTCTAATTTCACTAAGATTTTCAGTAGATATTAACTTATAGATGAATCTATTTATCAATCGGTTGTTTTCTAAAAAAAGATTCGATATCTTTTATTTCGTTTTTTAGATAAAAAATATTTTCAAATGTTCTCACTTGTGTGACACACTGGTAAGATTGAGTTAATACTTACATTGGGAAATAATGTCCATCAGTAATAATTTGTATGAACACAATGTTGTTAGGAAACTATTCCTTGATTTTACCGGCTCATTGGCCTAGTGGGTGGTGTGCTCGCCAATGGTCCGGGAGACCTGGGTTCAATCCCAGGTCGCGTCATACCAAAGACTTCAAAATGGTTCTTGATACCTCCTTGCTTAACACTCAGCAATATAAGGTACGTATCAAGGGTAAAGTGGAGCAATCTCGAGAAAGGAGTTGCGCCCTCCCCTACACCTCAATGTTGTAGCCATTGAAAAGGGAGTCTTCCGGTTGCCCACGACTACGGTTGCTAAATTTAAATAATATAAATCGGAAGTTAATAAGCTCCTTTTAAGATTTGAATTTGCTTATCTTTTCCCGAGAAATTTTGCCTTAACCCAACATTTACCAGACAGACTAGTTTTTTGAATTTATTAGATGTAGAATTGCTAATTTATCTTTTCCTTTTTTAACGAGAATATCCTTCAAATTAATTTCTTTAGCTACTTACTGCAATTTTCAGGTGGTTACTTTTTGATAACTGAAAAAAACTAAAAAGATAAACAGATTGAAAAAGAATAAACCTCTGTAGAGATTATAATTTAATCCTTTTTTTTTTTTTATAAAGATTGTCTTAACGCAGTTGCTGCATTACTAATTAAGCAACAACAACTCAGTTACTACAATCGCTCACATCACTTGACATTTTTAAATAAACGTTAGGACGAAAGTATTTAACTATCTAACGTATCATACAAAAAAACATCCATATATATATATATATATATATATATATATATATATTATGATGTACACAATTGGATAAAACTAAAATCAAATTTATGCTGACATTTTCGCCAAGCAAACTGGCTAAGTCCTGGTCGTTTCTGGACGTTTTTTTTTTTTTTTTTTTTTTTTTTGTACATATTGCGTTTGAAACGTCCTATATCCTCGGGTATCGAAAATCCTCCCTACTTCAAAGACGGCTGAGTGTATAAACGAACTGAGAGATGTTTAGCCAAGTCAGCTGGGGCTACATAATACATCAACTGCATCTCCGTAAAGGGGTTAGACGCCATCACCCAACAAGTGTCCTGACTATGTCACTAAATCATCTTGTGGCGAGGAGACAGTAATGCTTTGCCTTTGCTCCCAGGTCCACTCTGGCCCGGAGTGGTAAACCCTGATAGGGTCCTATCATTGGTTCGAATAGAGCTGTGTGATATCTTAAATGTGTGTGAACAAATGACTTACGCTTGAAATTGTACTAGTTGATCATTTAACTGTGTGTGAGCAAATGAATGATGTTTCATGAAATTTTTGGTGATACATAACAATACCTGGGACCATTTAGATGTATTCTAACAAATGATTAATAGTAATGAGATAATAATATCTGAAACCATTTAACTGTGTGACAAAAATGATCTCAGATTTGTTTAAAAATGTTATGAACAAAATGTGTTAACATATCATGCATAATTAATATACATGTATAAACAGTATTTGGCATTAAATAACCTACAATTGTTGGTATGCCGTAAAACCAAAGAGGTTGTATGGCTTTATCAAGTGTTTTCTTTGCCATTGTTCCGGTAAACGCATTTCAAGTTGTTATTTATTACAATTATTATACATGTGCATACACTCCCCCCATGGGGGTTGAGCACTCTGGTGAAGGAATCTTCGGCCGCCTCTCGCATAATGCAAAGCTTTTCGAAAGAATTGAGCACTCTGGTAGCCGATAGGGTATAAAAATGTAAACAAACGGCTGCTGCTGTTGCTATATAAATACCTTAACAATTCCCTGAGCCAAACGTGGTAAGATTGTTTGCCGAGCGGTCTGAGACTTAGTCTAACGAAGTTGGATGGGTTTCGATCCCGGCTTCGAGCGTCCTACGTGTCTAGCCACAGTCTGTCTGTGTATGTATGTGTATATATATATATATATATAAGTGTGTTTGTGGGTTTACTCAAACAAATTCGGTGTCGAGCCTGTAGTGTAATGGATAACGTGCTGGACGGTGACATCTTTGCAAGTAACTACGCTGTATAAACTAAACTGTCCTTCACTGAATGCCTCAGAAACTAGATCAGCCATCAAATAACGCCTCATACAATATCTGGTAAAGGGATACCCACTACGAGGGAATCACTTTGTCCGATTTTCGTATAGGTAAGAAACTGACTGTCTCTAAGTACCGTTGACTCAGTTTCTACACTATTTCAATATTATATATATATATATATATATATATATATATATTTGTATGTGTGTGTGCATTATTAGTATGTATCATCATTAAGTCATGCTAATAGCATTAAATTCCCTGAATCACTTTGTAGCCATCCGTCTCTTTCGCCGTTCGCTCCTGGAAAATCTTAAAATTATTTCAGAGCACCCCCACCAAAAAAAACATTAGAATTAAAAAGAAATAAGAAGCGGACTATTGCGCAGAAACAATGACAGACGCAGACTACGCTGATTATCTAGCGCTTATCACAAATACACCTGCACAAACCGAATCGCTGCTGCCTAAACGTGAACGCAAATAAATTCAATTCTAAAATTATTCAACCAGTTCATATACCTCGGTAGCTAATTATCACTGATTGAAACAAAGACGTGGACTGCTATTGAGAGTTTAACGATCATATTGAAATCTAATACTTACGATAAGATAAAACTTTTTTCCAAGTTTTTGCTGTGCCAATACTTTTGTATGGATGCACCACCTAGAGTCTAACGAAACTCACGGGAAAAAGTTAAACGCGAACAACGCGAGAATGCTACGAAGAATTTTGAACAAGTAAGAACTATATCAATGATCATTTTAATAAAATCTTAAAATATACTCAATCCTTTCAAAAATTCTCACCGAAAACATAGGCAAAATCCACATGAATATCTGCACGTCAATGATGTAATGGTTATCATCGCTGGAAATGGACACTGTGACACGAGTTCAAATTCTTGACGAGGCTGATCGCAATTCTCATTCGAGAAATACCCTTGAGAAAGTTATGAATTCAATTTTTCTCTCTCCTGCTATGGAAATAGTATGTTTTTACCAACTACTCCGCCCAGACAGGATGTGAAACAGGGTCAATTTTTTAGAGGAGTTCAGCAGGTTTGGATTCAAGGTTTTCTTTCTCCTAGACTGGCTGCCAAACTAAGACTGAAGAATTCAGTCTGCCCTACTATTTACCCATAGATGGAGACAGTATAAAATGATTCATACCTTTCCCAATGGTATTAGTGCTTTGTGAAAATGCAATCAGTCTTTTCTAGGATTCGAACTCGTGTCACGGTATCCATTTCCTACGATGATAACCATTACACCACGGGCACCTCCGCTAAATCTATGGGCATATAATAGGGCAGACTAAGTTCCTTAGTTTTGGTTAGGCAAGTAATCTAGGAGAGAGAAAACCCTAAATTCAAACCTCTTAAACTTCACTTAAAAATTGACCATGTGTCACATCCTGCCCGGGCAAAGAGATTGGTAAATACATGTATATTTAAAATCAATTTCAGCTCAACTTCAATTATTACGTGTCTCCTAGAACTGTAATAATATTCCAGAAGAAAATGTAGAAGTTGAACAGATTTTTTCCCTTTCTCTGACTAGGTCTAAGAACGAAAGGTTGAGAGAAATCTTTTTTCTATAGACCAATGACAATGCCTATCTGTCTGTGTGCGTTTACTTCAACGTAAAGCCTTCTTTTACCCAATGTAGCCAGAGGCGCTCGAACTAATAAACCCAAGCGGCGGCATCGTCAATATTAATAAACGAACGTCATTTTGAAAGTGACATCATGGCGCCAGCCTGTATCCGGCAGTCAAACAGGCAACAATACCTTTTTCCGGTGCCTTGTTGTCGTTTGGGTTAATGTCGACCATCATCAGCTGCAATCTGTATCTTGTTATGGAGAAAGTGGAGACACGTCGATTGTCATCTTTGCATCAAGTGGCAAATAATTATTAGTAACTGGGGTTGACAAGTCTAAATCGGAAAAGAAATTAGTACTAACTAAAGCACTTGATATAACGTTGTGAAATAATCTCGACATAATTATGCTCCCCTTTATTTTTATTGGAATTTTTTTCTAGATGAAGCATTGTCAATTATTATTATTTACTCCATTTCGAGTTTTTCATACAAGCGCTAGCTAATGGTTTTTCACTGGAGTTTGAGTGACAACAAGTTTCCTCAAGTCTCTAGGACTCTTCTCAGTATTCTGACCGATATCAGCAATATCCACTCGTACTATTATTTCCAAGTCCTCAAGTCCTTTAACCAATATTTGGTGACTCCTCGAAAAGCACCAATTACAATTGGTCCAACCGTCAATTTCACGTTCCACAATTTTTTAAATTCCCGAGCAAGGTCCACGTTCTTATCCCTGTTTTCACATTCTTTCAATTTTACCCTGTGGTCCACCGGGGTAGCAAAGTTCACTCTTTTTTGTTGATTATTATGAGACCTTGTTGTCTGGCCGAAATTTGTTGATCCGTTTGTATGTCAAAATCCCAGAGGAGTATGTGTGACTCATTCCCTAGGGCTGATGTTGGGTTGTGCATATACCATTTGTTCGTATCGTCAAACTTCAACTTCTTGCACCATTCCAAGTGGATCACCTTGCTCACCCAGTCATGCCTAGTCTTATACTCCTTCTGTGCTAATTTACTGCATTCGCTTATTATGTGATTGATCATTTTAAAGTTTGAGTGACAGCAAGTCTCCAGGACTTCTATCGGAATTCTAGCCGATCTTCGCAATGCTGTAGTCTACATGGTATTTTTTTAAAATTTATTTCCAAATCTTGTAATCGATTTACCAAACCTTCAGAAATTGTTCTGAGGTCACCAGTAACTATTATTATATTATTATCATTATTAAGGTAATTTCTTTTATCTTATTTTCATTTGCATTTTATCACAATTTACTCTGGCTGTCATTTTTGTCAGAGTGAATGTAGGAGACAGTGAATGATAAGCTATAAGCATTTACTTATTGATTTAATTACTTATACACCTTCTCCGCTACAGGCTCAATGCGACACAAGGTTTATTTTTCAAGCAGAGTGAAACTAAATTGAGTTCAGATTAATCCTTGTTCGAGACTGGTTGCTTTGCCAAGGCTGGAGAGAGACTATATATGTAACTATAACTCTCTAGCCCTGAGAATAAATAAATCTTCATTCTGATTATTTAGCCCAGAGAATAAATAAATCCTCATACCAATTATTTCGTGGGGTATTCGTTCGCACTGAACGTCCTTCGTTAATCATCTTAATAATCTATATGATGGAGATAACTATAAAAATTTTCAGTCTCATTTATAAATTGCTTCAACAGGAAAGCAAACTTCCAAAGATATTTACGATGGCATAGCCTTTATAAAGAATTGTTTCTGTGAGTTGCAATTAAAGAATGTGAAAAATAGAAATCAAATCAAGAAAAGATGAATAAATAAATCTATATGAATTGACAATGTTTATTCTGAGAATTTCGGCCACTATGATATTTAAAACTGATTGCTGTATACATTTTCATTAGGCTTAAGATCATACAGATTCTCTTTATAAAGTTTGTATTTCCAAATTCCTTTTCCTATTATTTGTAAATAGGTTTCACTAGGATTCTAAGAAGTCAAAGTAAGTGAATTGTATAAAACTTTTGGATATTATCAATTTTACAAATATATAAAATGTATTTTTAAAAGCTTAAAAAGTAAATTATTCAGAAAAATTTTACTGAATAATTTATTTTAAAAAATGAAATTATCACCTAGGTTTTCGAATTTCTATGAGGTTACTTTTATCAATCAGATATTTTATAAAAAATCATCATGTACTATAAGCGAAAAATAATGAATAAATCAAAGAAAATTTTTAAGAGTGATCATCTCTCATAATTCCTTTTAGCTGTTTATGTATTAAGTTGATGCGACATTTTAAATCATCATTACAATAATAAAGAATATATTCAGTAAAAACTCATCTGAAATATACCTTTTTATATTACATTTTAATGCTAAACTAAATAACGTATATGAATATCAAACTTAAAAATAAAACTGTAAAAAAAAAAAAAAAAACAAAGAAAGAAAAGAAAAAAGAAATAAAGCAATTATCGAATATTCTGCTATGAGATTCAGTTTCACGTATCCTTCGTTTGAAATCCATAACACCATAGTGGATTATTTAGAAATACTGAAGATGCAGGTTAATCGATAAAGTGTGACAGTATTTCAACGATATAACACCGTAAAAGGCACCTCTTAATTCAATAGTTCGCCCCTTATGACCAGTATTATGAAGTTAACGAACATTTACAGACCATTGAGAAAAGAATAACAGTTTTTATCTGAAGATTTGATGTATTATTTTCGACCTATATCTTAAATATTCCCCACTGAATTGAGTGCATTGAAATTGAATAATATTTCAATGAAAAATAAATATTTGCCAAGTGAAATGTTTTCCATCGCTTCGGCACACACATATTGATATAACTGGATGTATATATGTTCCATTCAACTGATGGATATGCTACCTGTTTATTTTTCATCAGTTTTCTTACAACATATAAACTAGTGTTACCGTCGTTAAAAATGAACGCAATAACCAGAATTCAATTCCTGAACGAGGCTCTTTACATTTCACATAGCGATGATACACTTGGGATAGTAGGGCAGACTTTAACCTTGGTATTTCAACCAATCAAGGAGAAGAACACTTAATTCAAAAGTGTTAAACTGCTTAAAAATTGACCTTGTATCAACATCCTGCTCGTGTGGAGAGCTGGATGTGTGTGTGTGTGTGTGTATATATATATATATATATATATATATATATAGTTCTTGTTGCTGAACTAATAGCATATAATCTGCATCTATAATCTAAAAAATTGTAAATAAAACTATTTTAAGTTTATTATGAATGCAAAAAATCTGAGAGATAATGAAAATCAATGTTTCAGGGCATATCAATATAGACCAATTTTACTATTTGTATATGAATAGCTTTTATTTCAACAAGATACTTCTAAAACACCAATTAAAATCGCCTTCTTAATTTTTATTCATTTTAAAATTACGACTTATAATCTCAGTTTGGCGAAGCCTTTTATCTGCGTTGTTTAAGTTCTTTATCCACAAACCTCGATATCATGAAACTACATTTCACTTTTAACGGATTTACGTTGTCTGCTGATAAAGAATTTTTCTATTTACATTTGACATGAAATAGATTTTTTTAATAGCTCATTTCTCGATGAAAGCGATATTGATCGAGTGAGTTTGTGATGATCTGTGATAAAGGGTAAGAAAGAATCAAACCAATCAGCAAGCAAGAAATTAAATCAAGCAGCCAATGAAAATGACGTACCGCTGTCTTCATGATTTCCATTGATATTTACGTTTCTGATCTGCTACCAACTGTAATCAAATGGGTAATATGTTCTTTCTTTTTCAAAATTTGTAATCTATGACGAAAAGAAAATTTTAGATACCACAAAATTATGAGCAAGAAGCTTTTAAAAGCACTTTGAGGGTTTTTGTTTGTTTTGATGTTGTTTTTAAATGCTGATTGCTCTTTGTTTCCAGCCGTATAAAAAGAGAAGTTTCAAGAAATAAAGATTCAAGCCAGTCTTATATAATTGATGTGAAGCAAGGCTATCATAGTATGAGTACTCCAAGTAATTTTCGAACATTATATATAAGGTTTCATCAAAGTCTGTTATATGTCTTCCTAGTATATATATATATATATATATATATATATATATATATACACTGATAAGATTTAGTATGAGAAAAAAAGAAGAGATCATAAATGATTTTTTTCACTTTATGAATAGCGTCATGAGAATGAATCCATTATCCGGAAAAAATTAATAAACGTCCTGTCCTTAATATGTGTAGGTTTTATTTTCATTGAATAATACATCTATTCTTATAACACTATTTAAACAGTGAAACAACTGATGTTCCATACTGTCTTACTCTTTTCTCACATAGGTATGTGTGTGCGTGTGCGTGTGTGTGTGTGTGTGTGTATACTTGTATCTATATGTATGAGTTTGTAATTTCTATATTGCATTGAATGCGTAGCACGATGCACTTGTTCTGCTAATTGGTTGGCTAATTAATACACAAAAGCCCCCAAACTACATGTGTAAACGAAATGTCAGTAGTTTATTCATATATGTAAAACATGAAATTCAGATTTATCTTTTTTTTTTATACCAGTCGATCATAATTCTAAAACGAAATTTCATGAATTCATGAGGGATTTCAACAATATAAAAAAGTAATCTTTCAAAACAGTCTAAAGCATGGTAATCATCTTCCTTCCTGATACAAAACTTTTTCAAGATATCCAGAACGTTCAATTCATGTCCTAATTTTCAAAACCAATACCTAACTATATTTCATTCGTCCGGACGAAGACTTTATAATTATCAAATGCATACATTAATACAAGAAGTTTGTTAAAAGTAAAATTATTTTAATTGTATTTTTGTAAAATATTAATAACAATGAAGTAAATTCTCATGTTGCGAAAATTACGATAATAGTGTTTAAGCGCTGATGAAAATTAATTTATAAATAAGAGGATTTCATTTTTTTTTTTTTCTCGGAGCAGACGAACCCTGCCAACTTAGAAATTCGGCACGATACAATTTGCATGTTAACCTGCTTTTGTATCCATCTCCGACTGATTATCTTAAAATCATTATCATTCCTACAATACGCTATGTTATTTGAGAAATGAATTAAATCATAAAAGAGAAAACCTAAAATAAACGAAAGTATTACGCAGAAAAATTAATTCCAAGTCTTAAATTCAAAATGAAGATCATATCACTTGAAGATACCATAAAAAGTTTAGGGTATATATCACTAGAAACACAAATGTTTGCTTTCTGTTAATAAATAATTATTTTCTACGACAAAAAAAATACACACAAACATATATTTATGTGTGTGTGTGTGTGTGCATATATGTATGTAAACGAATGATGAAGCTGTTGCTGACGTCAAAAAAAAAAAAAAAAAATAGGAGGGTCATTCAAGAAGTGAATTTTTTTTTTTAAGAAAAAAAAGTTATTTGGTCTTTCTAAATTTCCATAAATGTAAACTGTACCTTGTTTGGAATTATTTTATTTAAAAAATTACTTCAATCGCGGAAAAAAATATCTGTTTACAGTTTATTCAAAATGGCGGCAACTCAGAGTGCTTCAGACTTGAACAGAGTTCTGCCTTCAAATATTTGGTGGTTGAGAAGAGTAAATCATGTAAATTTTATAGAAGAATGTGAGATTAATATGAAGCAATAGGTTTTAGTCAAAACTGTTTACTAAAGGAATGAACATGGTTTTGCCCCATTGAGCCCATGTCGAAAAGACAGTCCATAAAGAAACACAGAGACTTGCGGTAAAAAAAAAAAAAAATCCTTGCGCAACGGTCATTAAAGACGATCATGCTAGAAATCTTATGGGGCCCGAAAGAATCTATCACTGTTGATTTCTTTGTGAAAGGTGCAATCGTAAATAGTGCTTCTATTGCCAGCAAAAGCAATGTTCACCTTATTTATTAAATGATTCCAGTAAGAATTATTGATTGTCAATACACTTACTTCAGTAGTGAATATTAATAACATACATTGAACATTATACACTCAAATTTTACCATCAAAATTCAGCGAATGATTAAGTAATTACGTTGCAGCAAATATATATATATATGTAGTGGGGTTAGGGTTTGATCAATAAAAGTTTATATTGTCATCTATTTGAAAAATCGTTTGATATCAAATAAATTTTTTTTAAAGATTGTGAATTTCTTTAAATTGTTACAGTGTATATCTTACTCAGTTTTATATGTTTATGTTTCACATAATTATACAAACAGAAGAATATTCAAATATCAATCACATAGACATAAACAACGAATAAGAAAATTCAATGTTATCAATAATACATTCATTTCTCGGTCTTTTTTTTTTTTTTTTAGAATTGCTGATGTTAAAGAGAGTGCCTTTTTTTATGTATGTCTGAATTAACAAAATTCTCATACGGATCCTTAAAGAAGGTTCACGAGTCGTTTAATATACGATTAGAAATAACATATATATATATATATAACAGTAATCAACCAAATGTAGCCATTCAGAGGTATCTTTTCTTGAGAAATAAACTTGAAATATAATAAATCAATTTCCCATTTACGAGCAGTTGAGTGATTTATTATGATTATTCTCATTATTATTAACAGCCCTTTCAGTTATTGTAGTAACATTGGTTCATTATAATACATAAGCTTCGGTTTAGAAAAGTATAACAGATTATAGTTAGCATTTCATTTTCCTTGCAATGTGAACTTATAAAATTAGAAAATGATATTCAGTGCGAATAAAAAACCCACAAGTTTATCATGAAGTTTGAAAATGGACTATAAATTTTTTTTATTTTCTTATTTAGAGTCCTGCTATTAAAGCATTCTTGTTATGAAGTGCTGTTTTTACAGGGTTTCAGACACTGAGAATTTTAATAATGTATTTTTTTTAATCCAATTGATAATAATGAGGTTATTCATAATCGTTTTTAGCTTTATGTTCGATTTCTTAGTTTTTTTACCGGGTCTTTTCGAAAAATTTGGCTGATGGAAGATAGGGGTTATAAAAACTATTTTTGGTCTCAGTTTTTCAATCACATTGATAGTACTCTCCTTAGGAGATAAGCAGTTGTTGTTACTACTACTACTACTACTACTACTACAGAAACAACATCTCCTGCGATGTCAGCAGTGGGGTACATTCATCCCTTTATCCTTCTCTCTTTTTACGCCTTTCTTCTTTCCCTAAGCCAGGTTCCCCTGTCACCCCATTTGTTCCTTTAAGTACAATTGGATGAACACATTGATAATCACAGGCTGATTGCTTGAGAATAAGCATTCTAAATCCTCTGGACCCTGAGCGAAAGATCAAGAAAAAGAGTGAGACAGAAAAAATACAGACATGAGAAAGGGTAAAGTGGTGGGAGAAAGATGCATGCCTTGTTTCTTCTGCATTTATTTATTTCTTGCCATCCTCTGGCTGCTCTCAAAAATAAATTAGAATGTAAATAAAGAAATAACACAGACAATTTTTTTGTTATTTCTTTAAGTTACGTTCAGTCACGTTCAAGTACGTTTTTCTTTTTTATAGTTTTTTTTCAAGATTTTCCCAAATGACAATTCTTTAATGGTTCTTGTATGACAGTCGTCGTTATTTATGAAATTAACATTTATTTTTTAAATGTATATGTGCACATTTTGCTATAATTCTATTTGCACAGAGGCACAATGACATTGCATGACACATAAGTTGATGGAAAAATTGAAAGTGAAGAAGAAATGAATCTTTGCTCCACTAAGAATAAAATTATAAAAATAAATTTCTCATAGATAATCACTAAGTAGTGTAGTGATTCGAAATATGATAAAGAGTTGATGAAACAGTGATTGATTGAAAAAAATCAGCTAGACAGAATTTAAATGGAATGAGATAGATATGAACATAGAACTAAAACGGAATGAGATAGATATGAACATAGACCTAAAACGGAATGAGATAGATATGAACATAGACCTAAAACGGAATGAGATAGATATGAACATAGAACTAAAACGGAATGAGATAGATATGAACATAGAACTAAAACGGAATGAGATAGATATGAACATAGAACTAAAACGGAATGAGATAGATATGAACATAGAACTAAAACGGAATGAGATAGATATGAACATAGAACTAAAACGGAATGAGATAGATATGAACATAGAACTAAAACGGGCTGACATAGATATGAACATAGAACTAAAACGGGCTGACATAGATATGAACATAGAACTAAAACGGGCTGACATAGATATGAACATAGAACTAAAACGGGCTGACATAGATATGAACATAGAACTAAAACGGGCTGAGATAGATATGAACATAGAACTAAAACGGGCTGACATAGATATGAACATAGAACTAAAACGGGCTGACATAGATATGAACATAGAACTAAAACGGGCTGAGATAGATATGAACATAGAACTAAAACGGGCTGAGATAGATATGAACATAGAACTAAAACGGGCTGAGATAGATATGAACATAGAACTAAAACGGGCTGAGATAGATATGAACATAGAACTAAAACGGAATGAGATAGATATGAACATAGAACTAAAACGGAATGAGATAGATATGAACATAGAACTAAAACGGGCTGAGATAGATATGAACATAGAACTAAAACGGGCTGACATAGATATGATCATAGAACTAAAACGGGCTGACATAGATATGAACATAGAACTAAAACGGGCTGACATAGATATGAACATAGAACTAAAACGGGCTGACATAGATATGATCATAGAACTAAAACGGGCTGACATAGATATGATCATAGAACTAAAACGGGCTGACATAGATATGAACATAGAACTAAAACGGGCTGAGATAGATATGAACATAGAACTAAAACGGGCTGACATAGATATGATCATAGAACTAAAACGGGCTGAGATAGATATGAACATAGAACTAAAACGGGCTGACATAGATATGAACATAGAACTAAAACGGGCTGAGATAGATATGAACATAGAACTAAAACGGGCTGACATAGATATAATCATAGAACTAAAACGGGCTGACATAGATATGATCATAGAACTAAAATAGAAAAGAGAAATAAACTGGTGCTGAGATTGCTATAGAACCAAATGAGGTAGATATAGAACAGCCCATGTTAGATAGTCAAGAACAGAATGAGCATCATATGAACGACCTGAGATAAAGAAAAGAAATGAAAATATAAACAGAAACAAAAACAAGTCGAACACGAATGAAAAAAATAAAGAAAAATGAGACAGTAAGAGAAAATTCGGAAGAAGAATGAAAGGTATAGAAATCATCAAATTTTGAACAAACAAATGTGCAAATGAAAAGAAAGATTCAAGTGGAGTAAGACGAAGAAAAAGAAAGAAAAAGGGAAGAAAAGACATAGCAATCAAGGTGTAATCAGAGAAAGAACTAGACGATTGCTAAGAAAAAGAAAGAATTGAATGAAAATATGATGAAGTGATCAATGAACAAACGAGAAAGAGATGCAAAAAACCGCAGATATGACAATACAAAAAAATAAAGTATCATCCTCAGAGCATATGAAAGAAATCACAGAAAATAGAATGTCTACAAGAACCAATCCAATGAATGAGAAAAAAGAAGAATGATATCTGTCCCCAATTTGCTTAAACCTTTCACGTCGCTTTCCCCCACACGATCGGTCTCTCCCTTAAACTAACAACGACAAATTGATAAAAGAAAGAAAAAGTCAGAAAGACAACTACGATTTGGCCAGGGTCTTATAGAAATGCAATAAATAAGGTGTCCGCTTCTCTCCGGGCGCATTTCAACCCACACCTTACTCCCGTGTCAACTATACTCACCGTCACCTTGGGCCTGATCCAAGCCCCCATCCCTACTGGATACTGGCCCTAGCACAACCCAAGGGTCGTGTATCTTCAGATAGACTGGAGAAAGAGGAAAGACTGGGTAACAAGAAGGAAGTCTGACATGTCTTGGGATTAGCCAATGTAGAAATTATAAGGCATTATGCTGGAGAAGCGAATGTATTCAGTGGACCATCTGTGCCATCCTTTTTAACATTTAACCCTCCCCTGCTTCTGTTTAGTTCCCCCCACCGTGTCTTCTGTTAGCATTAGTGTCATCAACCTCGCAACTGACACCTTCGCCATCTACATCATTCTACATCACCAACGTCAGAACAACCACTCCTGCCACAGACACCGTCACCGCCAATGTTTCTTCGGCTAACAATAATAACAATACATTAAAAGAAAAAAAGCTGAAGGGAAAGAAATGAAATCGCAGGAGTAGGGAGAGGCTGGAAGAATTGCTCATATACATTTCCACTGACATGCGCAGAACTATTGCTAGCACGAAGGCGGGAAAATCATTAGAATCTTCTTATTTTGTGACAACTCTATTTTAAGAATGGTTAGCGGAACCGAAGATATTTTGCATGATGAGCCTGTCACACTATTCTTATATTGGAGAGGGTATATATGAGTAAAAATGCAACCGACCAAAAGCTTTAATACAACATAATTTATATTCACAAAATATATATTCATTAGAGGGTCCGTAGAAATTATACAGTTATTACCAAATATGTTATTTGTCCTATTATCTTTTTCCCCAAGAGTTACACAAACTAATGGAATGATGTTCCCGTGCATAAGGTAATAGAATAACTTAATAAAAAAATCTACATATTAATACTATTATAACTAGCTACTACCAATTTTTGTACTCACGATTTGGCGTGCGTCATACGGTAAGTATTAATTGACTTAGCAAGGTGACATCTATCTCCTATCCTGCTTACACACTCTCTCCTATAATACTTTTCCTAGTTTAGTCAGCAGGTAATTTGGGTTACGAAATTACTTCCCATCATTTTAGTACTCTCCACGGAAATTGTCCCAGTCAACCGCTCTCCGCCTTTCTCTTTTCAGTCGAAATACTGCAGCATTATTTGAATTATTTCTGAAAAGAACTTTTTTTTTTTAAATCCATCAATTATACTTCACTTTAAAGCACACAAGCAGCTAAAAAACTTCCATGACTAGATATACGGTCACTGTAAAAAAAAAATGTCTCGTTTAAATTGTAAATATACTTCTCGTATTAAACTTTTTAGAATATTGCTTATCATATAGTTTTGGATAGATAAAATATTTTCTCTAGTTAATTTAAACTATTAAATTAATTCAATTTATTTTGTTGTATTGTGTTGTTCGGTTTATTTATTGAAAGGCGCATAAAAACTTGTCGGTCATTAAATTCTGGAATTTAATCTATTTATAAATGTTTGATTTTTATCATAACTACTAATATATCCTATTTACCCAACCCCTCCGCTCAGGCAGGATATGACACAAGGTCAATTTTTAAGCGGAGTTTAACAGGTTTGAATTCAGAGTTTTCCTTCTCCTAGACTAGTTGCCCAACCAAGGCTGAAGAACATAGTCTGTCCTACTATTTACCCATAGCTGGAGGGAGAATAATTGGATTCATACCTTTCCCAAGGATATTAGTGCTATGTGAAATGCAATCAGTCTCGTCCAGGATTTGAACTCGTGTCGCCGTGTTCATTTCCTACAACGATAACAATTACACCACGGGCACCTACTAATATATTGAGCATTCGATTGCAATCATTTGTGATCTCACGTTTTTGTCTATAATAATTATTTGGTTGCACAGAGTTACATGGTATTTACTATCCTTATCTAATACAAACAATTTGTACACCGTTATGTGGATACTACATTTCTATAATTAAAATATAGTTATAATTATCATGTTGACTATTATTAGCGGGATAATTCATTTATAGCATTTTCATTTCATTGAAGTTGTTGGTTATAGGTATGTATTGGTCTATATTCATTCATATTTTGTAGTAAAAAGGCTATGACTGTCCATATGCTTCTGAATTACTACCGTTTTGACGCGTTGCCTTTGTGTTCGTAGACAAGAAATGCAATTAAATATAATTTTATTTGTTATTAAAACCTGTGTCAGGATTACGACAATAACCGAATTGTACGGTACAGCAAACACTTTGTCTCATTTAGGGTGAACAAAGCCAGGAAACACAACGGTCCGTACATTCGTTTAAAACAAACATACCTATGTGAATGAAATAGAGTTGAATTAAGCACAATAAAATTAAGGATAGAACAAAATTATTTCAAATATAGCAGTTGTAATTATCTATTTAAGTTGGTTTTTCTTTAAATTCAAAACTTACTGCTCAGTCGGTAGTTCTAAGAAATAAAAGAAAACGATAAGGTAGACAAATAACCACTTGGTCTTCCACTTGTAATCACTTTTGTTCGATCAACTTATCGTCAGTAGATAATTTAAAGCATTATTTCACAGAACTATTGCTAGTATGAAGCCGGGAAAATCAAGTATTGAGAGACGGAAATATTGCCTAATTATTAAGTGCTCGAACGATTGAATTAGCGAAATCAGTTCCAATTTCGGCTGAGAGTTTGTGCTTATTTCGCACGAACACACTTGGGTAAAGAATGAAGCTATCTCTTTTATTCCTCAGTAGAAAGTCTATTTGACAGTGTCAATATTTCTTAAATGGTACTCGATATTGTTGTTGAAACTCGTTTACTCTTCCCTATTTTTGTCATATCTGCATTTAAGACCATGTAAGAGCGGGAAAATGAGAATAGATAAGCTTGAAAGATGAGTCGCTAAATTGAGATTTAATTAGCAAACTAAAAACAACCTTTCATTTTTTTTATATCAAAGCATAATCATGAATTCTCTCAAGTCAACGTTCTGTCAGCTGATCTGACAATGAAGCTTCAATTCTGTAGAATAAGGAGAACCTTCTCATTGCCATTACTCCCAGGTCTACTCTGAATCTGATCGGTTGCACTAAATAAGTCAGTATAACTCTTTTCAAAAAATCTTCTGAAAAAATATAATTACAGATGTACATGAACGTAATTCAATAAAATCTAAGAATAAAACAAATCTCAACGGATTGACGTGCTGTTAAAATCAATCGATCAGTCAACCAATTTAAAGTGAGATAATTCACATCGAGTAGCAAAACAGATCTAAAATTCTGACTTTGAAACACTTTACAGCATGTAAAATGTTAATATACTTGTAAAATCAGATAGAATCACCAAGTATTAATAACAGTTATTTTCTCTAGATACATGTCTCCATGTCAGGACATTGATTTACAAAGTCATTAGCGGAAAAAGGAGAGAGGGAGAGAGGCAGGGTAAGAAGGAAGAAGCAGTGAATCTACGTTTCCATCCATTTACAAAATTTATCAAGACAAAGAAGCCTGCCAGGTTCCAAAATTCTGATTATTCCATTTCCATCTTGAAAGTTCGTGACGAACTCTGGGATAAGATGAAGGTGCCGGCAAAACAGGAGTGACAGGTTGGTGATCAAAATTCAATATTTATCTCCGTCATTAGTGAGAAGAAGGTGTATGTTCTAGTCTCACGTAAAGGTGATAATTACGTTTCCTTCACACACTCCAATAGGTTTGCTGTACGTCTTTCTCTTCCTCATATTCTAGGCAAGCAATGATTAGGTAAATGGAAGAAAATTAGTTATGTCTCTAAGAGAGCATGCATCATGATCTACTCCTGTGCCCAATACATACATACATAAATACATACATTTGTGTATGTGAGCTACACATAAATAAAAACTTGTATATGTGCATGAATATTTTAGATATATGTGTATAAAGATAGATATCTTACGATGATACATTTATGTATTTGTGGCTATGTTTAGCTCTATCTATGATTGCAAAATATAAGCATATTATTATGAATGAAGGCATGTTCATGAATGCTTTAATTTGGGTATTGTGTGAAGTTCAGGGTCTGGATTGGAATCACATTTAGGATGTACAATTCCCTCCAAGTGATGTCTTGTGAGGTATTTGGAAAATGTACCTCAGTTTTATTTCTTATATCAATTTAATGCCATACTTAGCGAGGGTCTTATATGCTACGAAAGAAGATAGGTAGATAGCTACATATATACATACATCTTATAAAACCTATTTTCATACTCGTTTGTTTTATGGTATATCAACCTTTGTAGATTATTTAATGTCAAATCCATTTTTATACAAATAATCAGTTCTATTTCGAACAATTCAGTTTAGAATAAGTACACAGTTTAATTGTCAAAAACATTTCTTTTTCAAGTAATTCAGTTTAATCAAACAGTTCTAATTCAAACAATTATATTTAGTGTGAGTACAGTTTCAATGTTAAAAGTTGCTCTATTTCAAGCAATTCAGTTTAGTACATAATTAAGTTCTATTTGAGCCATAGGTTGGATCCTATTAGATGCCACCACTCTGGGCCAAAGTGGACCTGGAAGCCGTCACGGTGAAGGGGTACACCGAAATCCTCAAAGCTCCAGCTTTACTGCAACCTCACCATCAGATAGGTCATAGGTTTTAAGTCATATCCAGACACTCGTTAAGGGGTGGGGTCTTACTCTTCAGCAGAAAAGCAATCAGTGTATTCTACAGCCCTACTCAACTAGACAATGTCATACTTGTCATATTTCTCTTCATACTTTTTTAAATATAGAAATTGAACATTTTTTTGTGTTTTCAAGTTTTAATACTAATATATCTCTGGCATTTTTAGAAGCTCAGTTAACAAATAAAAAGCTTGCGTCAAATTTATTATAACATTCAAATCTGGTTGAAAATCATACGGTAATTCGTGTGGTAATGATTGGTTTAGATTCATTAAGTGTCCGTGCAGACTATGGCCATTTATATTTGATTCTGAAATCCCCCAAGAGTGTTGAATTGTTCCCGGTAACCCTTGGGCAAAGGGTGACACGTGTCAGCCAACGTATGGCATTTCCAGGGTTGCAATTGAAAACCTTTTGTACTTAAAACTGAAATGGATATCTTTTTCAAAGACATTCATATTTCCCAGCCATTATATGCAAGTCATATGTGTCATAAAATCATTTATTTATTCTGGTATGCATTACCTTCAAGCATACCCTGATGTTTACTGGCATGCGTATATAACACAAAATATATGTCACATACGTTTTTATATACTTTTACATAAACAAAATGGAGGAGATCTTGGCGTAACGGTTATTGTTGAAAATGGACTCGAATATTAGAGATCAAAACCTGAACGTGGATATTTGCATTTTACATAGTGCTTATACCACCGTAAAGACATGAATACAACTTTTCTCCCTCTAGCTAGGGGTAAATTGGAAGGTAAACAGATCTCTTATCTTGTCATGGTAACTGATCATGGAGAAGGAAAACTTAAATTCAAATCTACACATAGAGAAGGAGGAGGTCTGCCTGGCTTTTCTTGTCCAACATGCTACATCAATTGCACCCCCACGACTAAATTAGGTTGCTGTATGTGTTTTTTTTTAATTATTTTTCATATACAAATAAGCTAACAAAATGAGATATCATTACACACTAGCATATGATATAATCAACGAAGAGTCTCTTTCATCCTTCGTCTTGACATAGAACAATGGTTAACAAGCGATTCTCAAAGATTTAGTACTGGTCCCTCACGAAGTGAATCCTAATTGTGGCCCGGTGTCATAATTTAATGTCAATATGTACATATTATAGCATATGTTCTATCGATAAAAGTGATGGATGTTCGATCCCAAAACAAGACTTTCGATTTTGAATGTTGTTTTTCTAGTCAATCTAGTCCACTTATTTTCTTTGAAGTTTAACACATTTACTTGCTCTATTAGTCAATGGAGAGCTCAGTATCAAGTGTCTACCATAGCAGAGATCATAAAAAATCAGATGGAGACATTGGATATGAAAACAATTTTCATTCTATGAATGGGTAAGCTACATCACCAGTTCGTTTTCCGTCACTTGTTTTATAGAATATCAACTTTCTTGAAAACATTCTAAAAATATTTCTTCAAAAAAGTTTTCTCCTGGTGATGATTCAGGGTTGGATCTTGTTGAGAATAATAAATAATACAAAAGAAATGTTCCTATTGGTCTCATCATTTTTTATTATCGTCTTATATATATATATATATATATATATATATTTGATTAAACATTATATTTTTTGTCTACATATTTTTTGTGTTTATCCTTTCAAGTTTCCGTATCTATTTCGTAATATCCGGTGGTAATAGGTTAATAAATCTTTCATGATTGATTGGTTTCCTAGTACTATCTGCTCGATCTTTGGCCATCATCAGGAGTGTATATATTGCAAATATAGATGTAAATTTTGCATGTACATTACTACTTGGTAAGAATGAGAATTGTTTTACTAGTGTATTGTTGTAGTAATATACTTGCAAAAGTTACATCACTTTTGCAATATACACACCTCTTAATGGTGGCCAAAGATCAAATAGAATGTTCAAGGAAACCAATTAATTATGGAAGGTTTATAAACCAATTCCCGCCGGATATCTTAAGATTGATACAGCAGCTTGAAAGGATAATCACAAAAAAATGCAGACAAAAAATGTTTAATCAAATATGTATAAACGAAGAAATGCTGTCCAAATACACACTCACACACACCAAGCAAAAACATTACATTATTACGAGATTTTGTATTTGAGAATTAAATCAGAACTTCCTAATTTAGAGAATAGCTCAATTTCTTGTTTAATTTGCAATTAAAATATAATTTTTATAGCATCAATTTTAGAATTTATATTCATGTTACCCTAGAGATAATTCTGAAAAGATAAATATAATCCTCAAATACCTTCTAAATAGAAGCATCATCATTATCTAGGATCGCTGTTACAAATGGAAACTGAATGAATTCAGTGGTCGTCTTGAGTTTCAAATAATTGCCGAATCTTTTCAGCTTCCCATAATTATTTCTCATTTTGAATCTTCCTACTTTGTCTTCCTTCACACGTACACTCACATTCCGACATTGACATACACTTTCCTCCACTACGAGTGAGTGAGAGTAAAAAAGAAAATTGACATTATATATATTATATATATATATAATCACAACCGCATATATTAAGTTCAAACACATAACGATACTGTTAGGCGTCAAAACTTCATCTTCTCCAAGAAGTTATTTGCTCACTAATTATATCAGCGTTCAAACGTCGCATATCCCTACAAAATTCATCTTAAATTTCTATACTCGCGCATATTCGTATGACAGTAGTCATGTTGCTTCTCACAATTTTTGCAACAAGTCAAATATTTTAGATACCAAAACGATTGTTTTTATCTTCCTACGTATCTTTATTATTACTAAAAATAATCCTCTCAAATTTCTTTATAGAAAATTCAAGCATTAACCACGTAAAAAATTTTATATCTAATCTACATCTAAAATGACAATATTATTATTAGTTTGTATGAGTACTCACTCTTGTTCAGAATGATAGAAATTTACTAAGCTTTTTGCTTAGATGTGGCACAAGGCCATATGAAAGGGGCACCCAATGAGACTCGAACTCACTCGTGTAGGTTTGCTAGTCGAGCTTGCTAACCATTACACCACCAGAGGCGCCTATCTTGTTCAGAATGATGGCTTTCACTTAAATCCAAGTGATAGCAAGTCTTATTAATTCTTTTAGTTGTCTTAGAATTCTAGCTGATCTCAGTAAGGCAGGAATCTGGTCTGTCTCAATCCTTCAACAGATCTTTAGTCAACCCATTTTTCTCGGAGCGGTGTATCTTTCGAATTATTAGAATCCTTTCCACCTTCATGATTTTTTTCCCCATTTTTCAGACAATGCATTCATATCTATCCAGTTTTTTTGGCAAATCTTTAATTTCACTGGGTGAGCAAACTATTATTATTGGAATATATGATTGTAAATATATGCATGAACTATAACTGACAACAGAATAAAATTACTATTCTGCGAGCATGGTTCCTTTAAAAAATGATAGGATTATTTACGTAAGAAACCGGCATTCTTTGATAAGAGTGTTTCGCTTTCCCTTAAATGAACGCTTTGCTCCCGGACACTTCTCTGTATATTTACAAAATTTAGCTTAGTTCGGCACAGGGCTAAACATAATGAGAATCGAACTAAATAGCTTACCACTCTAACCATTGCAATACACAAATATATAATATATGCAAATACGAGTTATTTGAAAAAGTTTAAAATTTAATAATTTCTCAAATATAATTTTAAAAACTGTAAATATGTGGATGATTATCGAAATTTTAAAATCTTTATTTATTGTATATATTTGCCAACTCCTCTGCACGCACAAGATGTGACACAAGGTCAATTTTAAGCGGAGTTCAACAGGATTGAAAGACCGATTGTCATACCAAGGTTAAAGAGTTCATTCTGTCCAACTATTTAGCCATAGCTGGAGGGAGAATAATTAGATTCATACCTTTCCCTAGGGTATTAGTGCAATGTTAAATGCAATCAACCTTATCGATGGTTGGTTTGAAGGTTTCTTTGTTTAATGGCATATCAACTCTTAGGTTATTTAATGCCAAAGCCATTCTCCGAGAAGAACAGTAGTGGTACTATTTAACCCATTGCTGGGAGGATAAGGGGGTTCATACCTTTCCCAAGGGTATCTGCCCGAAAGTGAACGTAATAGCGTGACTGGAGTACGAACTCGCGTACTACGATTCCGCAGTCCATCGCTTTAACCATTACACCACGAGGACACCCTCCTCAACCTTATCGAGGATTTGAACTTGCGTCGACGTGTCCATTTCCTACTACGGCACCTCCAATTCTTATTTATTGTAATACAATTAATTAGATGTACCTGTGTCATATATTGCAGTATGATCCCAGGCATAATTCCCTAAGGGTTTTTTTTAATCATTGGCTGGATACTAGATACCAAGGACAGATACAGTGTGGACACTGGATGCAGTCTAGGGCATCTGCTTTGTACTATAGACGATAGGGACAAATGGCCAGAGAGAGTCAGGGAACTCCATCCCATCAGTATATTTTGATAATCATGATATCCCATATATATATATATATATAGTCATCCACAGACAGATTTGTTTCGTTCTATCAGAATTCATCAGTGTGGCTAGACAGTATCTTCCTGTAGCTGGGATCGAAACCCGGTTGACTCAAACGTCAAACCAAAGCTTCTAACCATTCAGCTACGAGATGTTAGCTGCGAACTAAATTTTAAACGGTTATGAATCACAATTACCATTGTTTACATACATCCGTTCAACGGTAGCATATCAGCTCCACCAGGCTATTCCTGCCCCAAATATACAACATGATCAGACTTCTAACTGCTAAACCAAGTAACGTGATAATTATTTTATATACCCCAAAAACACACGCAAAAGCATACATCTGAGGTGTGATTAAATAATATAGTTGCTGAAACTAAATTTAGATGAAGACGTATGTACTGCTTAGCATCTAATTTAATAAAGTAATAATGTTTAGATATCTCGTCCAATTCAAGGAGTCGTTGAGACATAGTAGCAAATGAATTGAACTGCGATATCGTAGTAAGCGAGTTTGAAATCTAGTCAAACAATTACGTTCATTTTAAGAGTGATATCATTGAAAAAGGTATGAACCTCCGTAAGACTTCAGGCTGAGTGTTAAATAGTACCACAATTTTCCTTCTACAAGGATAGCTTTGACATTAATCAACCTCCGAAGGTTGATATACCTTTAAACAAAAGAGCCAAAACCAAACCCTGAGGAATCTGTTCCAAATTAAAATAAATGATCAAGATCGACTTGATAGTTTGTTTTTTTTAGCAGCTGTTTACTTGGGTTTTTTTTTTTTATCTAATTTAATTTTTGTTTTTATGGTAGGAGGGGTTTCCACAAAATATGAGATTGTACAGGTTCACCAAGATCTATACTGACCAAACCAAGGTGAATGAGGTTTTCTTATTCTAAAACTGAAAACTCATTTTGACAGTAAGATTTGAGTAAGTAAAGAATATTTTAAAAATACCATTATATCAAAAGGTGGAGTTTCAGAAGCGCTTTGAACAGCGTAATATTCGCTTAAGTAAATGTGTTGAATAGAAAGGATAGTTGATTGTTTTGTTTTACCGCGTATTAACTCTTTTCGGGTCATTTAACGTCCTTTTGATAAATGTTTAAAAAAAACTCAGCTTAATAAAAGTATAGTTTTTTTTGTTTACAGTTAAATTTCAAAACAGTTTTATTTCAAACAATTAATTTAAGCATAAGTACACAGTTTTTTGTTTACACAGTTAAATGTACAAACTGTTAGTATCAAACAATTCAATTTAGCGTAATCATACAGTTTAGTTGTATTTGACCCATAGATAGGACATTATCAGGTGCTACTACTTCGGGCCAGAGTGAACTTGGGAGCGATGGCAATGAAGAGGTATACGCATTCCCGAAAGCTCCAGCATTACTGAAGCCTCATCATCAGGTTTTTTGATATCATATAGAGGATGCTCGTTCGGGAGTCTTACCCCTCTGCAGTTGGTGTATTCTACAGTCCTCGTCAACTGGGCAAGCTGAATGGAAAATGGACTATTTTGAAAAATAACATTAATATTTTATTCCCCTTCTTTATATATCTGTATTAGTGAATACAGTTTCATTATCGATACTTTATGGATGCAATTCCTATATATATATATATATATATATATATATATATATATATTACATTCAGAAAGACTGGGAAAGATATGAAATAACTCTCATTCATCAAATGGGCATGCCACATCATAAATCTATTTGCATAATAATTGTTTTCATAACTTTCTAAAAAAATTCAAAAGATGATTTTTTTCGCAAAAATGTCGAAACGAGTTGAGACCAATCGAAGAATAAATTAAACAAAAGAAATATTTCTATTTGTTTAATGTTCGTTCATATATCCGACATAGAACGTTGTAAATATGTATTTACTCAAACTGTCTGCTACGATCAGTATGTAACACAGATATATTTTGGTGAAGTTTAACAAGTTTGAAATGAGTGTAACTTCTAGACCAGTTGCCATACCAAATCTGAAAACCCTTACAATTTAGCTATAAATTTTAAAAAGTTGAAGTGCCTTACAATTTAGCTATATCCACACTATATCTGACCTTCGGGTCATTTAACATTGTGCCAAGTCCTGTCAGGTAGGAGGCAGAGACAAATATACCTTACTTCTTCCAGGTATTGCTAAATTGTAAACTTAGATCCATACCTTTCCCAAGTGTATTAGAGCAATATTAATTGGAAACTGCCTAGCCTAGTATTTGAACTCACGGCGTCATATCCCTTTCCTACAACGACAACCATTATATGACGAGTATCTCCGTTGAATGTTGTATATATCCAAGCTCTTTTCTTTTTGTAGACACACAGAGAGAAACAGGGTTTTTCTGGAGAACCGTTGCATTAGGGTTTACTTGCATGAGTTATGTTTACAATGAAGCACGCTTCTGTCTGCCAATAACAGGGTAATTGCGATGGTGTGTTGGAGGTATTGACGCCTCTACATGTAACAAATGACTGACAGAAATGATGAACTGTCAGATTCGTAAACTGACTGACAGACAGACAGGCGGACGGACGGACGGACGGACAAGAAGCAACCAAACCAATACCGAAAGACTTGAATGGGTAGTTGGTGGAGACGTTTGTTCCGCTGTGGTTCGGCAGTGCCAAACGAAATAAAACTTGGTAAGTCAGTTCCAAGAATTCAAATCGACTGCACAACCGACATATTTATATTGGGGTTCGGTGTAGAAGCCAAAAGCAGATCCACTTGAGTTATTCGTTCCCAAAATGGAAATGTAGGCAAGACTTTTGCCCCTATCGCTGTCAGTGGCGCAATGAAATATTTCTTTGACATAAGAAAATTTATTCATGGTTTGAGATGTATGGGAGTTCTTTCTTTATTTTGGAATTGTCCATCAGAATGTAGGGTTTATTAATACGCCCTTGATTCAAATATATATATATATATACACTTGAAGTCCTTTTCTGTGCTAAATGATCAATAGCATCTATCAGAAAGATAGATGGTATAAGCATATGCTCATCATTTTATATGCAAAATTTTTATTTGCATACTTATAGGAGTAATATTCGAAACACACTGGGTTGATATACCATTAAACAAAAGAGACTGAAATCGAAAAACAACGCACAAATATTTACTTACATTTACCATTTTTATAACTATACAAATAAAATATTCCGCACTGCCAGCTGGAGCTGTAGAATACACCGACTGCACCTTTGCACGAGGTTAAGAGTATCCTGAGTATAAAACTAAATTGCATCTGATGGAGAGGCTTCAGTCCTAGAGTTTTTGGGGATATGAAACCATCCATACATTGCCATTGCTCCCTGGCCCACTCTGACCCATATTTCTTATAGCTCTTAGGGTGCAATCTATTGTTCGAACATTTACAAAGAGTTATTATTATCATTAGTTACTTGAAACCATATATATGTGTGTTCAAATTATCTATATTATATAGGATTAGTTGATAAATAGAACAACTAATGTTAATCAACGTTACTTGTAACTATTAAACTGTATGCAAAAAGAAATGAGCTTTAACAACTCCTTTAAAAATAAACTTACCAACAATTTATTCGGTTATAAATCATATATGTAACAACAGGATTTGCCATTGAATAACACACAAGAGTTGATACGCCATAAATCTCCAACCAAAGAAAATATTGGGAATTTAGTAAGTCTACAATGTAACTGACCTTTAGTCGAGGGTGACTTGATTGGCCTAGTGTTCGCCAATGGTCTAGGAGACCGAGGTTCAATCCCAGGTCGCATCATACCAAAGACTTTAAAATTGGTGCTTAATACCTCCTTGCTTAACACTCAGCAATATAAGGTACGTATCAAGGGTAAAGTGGAGCAATCCAGGGAAAAGAAGTAGCGTCCTCCCCTACACCTCAGTGTAGTAGCTGTTGAAAAGGGAGCCTTCTGGTCGCCCTCAACTAGGGTCACCAACTTTACTTTTTACTTACTGTATAACTATTCTACGAAGTCACCATCGAGACTCATGCGTTCCTCCTGTCCATGCAAGGTCATATAAATTCCCTCCTCAAAGAACGTGGAGGAAAGTCAATTGTACAATTGATTTGGACTGGAGATGATATCTCAAATTCTCATGGATGATGATCTACGACATTTGCACCGTCTACAATTTTGTATCAAAGCTTCTATCACAGAATGAAACATTGACAACGTTTGAGTTTTGAATCTAAGTAACGAGCTGTGTAAGTTACGTATTAAAAGATATGTAACTTAATATTTCGAAGTTTTGGATACATGAAATCGAGTTGATTTATCAAAATGTTTCCTCATGGTTGACCCTTAAGCAATGGACTGAAGGCTTTTTTTTAAAAAGATTGTTGATGAATCTTTACATTAATGGGATAAAAACATTAATACCGATAACGATGAAAAGTGACATCGTAATCCTTATAACGTATACACTCATTTATTTGTATGCTTATGAACATGTTACGTTATGTGTACACTACTTTTCAGATATCCGTAATTTATTGATTGTTTGGGTTTATGGCATATTAACCTTTGTAGGTTATTTAATGCCAAATCCACTTTTATACAAATAATCAGTTCTATTTCAAACAATTCAATTAAGCATAAATACACAGTGTAATTGTCAAAAACGTTATAGTTCAAGCTATTCAGTTTCGTCAAAAAGTTCTAATTCAAACAATTCAGTTTAGCATAAGTACGCAGTCTAGTTCTATTTAACCCATAGATAGGATCCTATCAGGTGCTACCACTCCGGGTTAGAGTGGACCTAGGAGCGATGGCAATGAACGGGTACTCTGCATTCTCCAAAGCTACAGCATCACTGGAAACTCACCATCAGATTATTGAGAGTCATATCCATGACACTTGTCTTACCCCTCTGTATATTCTAAAGTCCCAGCCGACGGGGCAACCCTAACTTGTGGTGTAATGGTTATCATCGGAGGAAATGGATACGAGTTCAAATCCTGGACTAGGCTTTTTTTTAAATTTTACATAGCGCTATCCTTGGAAAAAGTAGCCATTCAATTGTTCTCCTTCCATCAATGAGTAAATAATAGAGCAGACTGGGTTATTTAACCTTGGTTTATAACTGGTCTAAGAGAAAGAAAATTCAAAATTGAAATCTGTTAAACTTCGCTTAAACAGACTGATCTTGAAGCACATCCTGCTAGCATAGAAGAGCTTATATTATTTATAAAAAATGTAAAGTTGGCAACCGTCATCGAGGGCGACTCGAAAGCTCCTTTTTCAATAACTACCATACCGACATGTAGGGGAGGCGCTTCTCCTTTCCAAGGATTGTTCCATATCTTATTATGCTATGTTAAGCAAGGGGGCATCAAGTACCATTTTTGATTCTTTGGTATGAGTTGACCTGAGATTGAACCTTGGTTTCTCGGGCCATTGCCGAACACTCTAGCCATTAGATAAATTACCTCTCTCTATTTCTTATATATATATATATATATATATATATATGTGTGTGTGTGTGTGGGTGTGTGTGTGTGAGTGTGGAAGTGTGTGTAATAATTGTTATGGGTACAGAATATTGATTCGATGAGGGGCTCTTTGCTTTTAATTTCAAATAATGAAGTTACAGAAGGTAGAGATCTTATCTCTTCTTCCTCTATTTATGCGTAACAAACTAGAATATTTCGTCTCAGGAAGCAATCTACCCAAGAGAAGAATGATCATGAATTCAATGTCCCTATGACAGTTTGATGTTAAACTTCGTAAGTGTAACTCATGTAACTATTGCATAGCCCTTACTCAGGCGATACTGATTCCGGGATTTACATCATGCTTTTATTGCTTTATCTTACTTCTATTAGGATTTTCTAGCAACCCGCCCTTCACTCGTTCTTTCGTCATGCAGTCTTCGTCTTTCTATCGACGCTGTTTTTGTTCATGTCTGTTGCTTCGTGACGCTTCTGTCTGTTGATTGTTGCAACCCCAGCATTCTTACTTCTTCATTGCCGAGGTCACAAACAACGCAGACACCATTTATGTGTACACCTTACTTTATTTCTTCAACAGCTCTTTATGACCAATCGCGAATTTGCGGAGAATTGGTGAGCTCCATTCGAGCACTCCATGTCGAGTGAGTTGAACTTATTCTTGAATTCTTAATGTCAACTGATCACATATATTCTGAATCAATCACAGCTAAGGACTCAGATGACTGATCGGTCATCAACCGTCATTCAAACTATATGATACAAGTAGAAAGGTTAAAATATATTTAAATTACCTACTCTTCATGTCTATAATAGACATCTCCAATCTGTTATGTAAGACAACATGGCATGTAGAATTAGACGATGATTTAAAAGCGTGGAAATGTACGGTCTTCACCACAATCAGGCCTGATCCTAAACCCGCAAACAGATCATTAGTCTTCCTATGTTAATAGAATAATTGTTATATATAAGTGTTGACTGTGTATTGTTATTGTTTAATGACATATCAACCTTTTTGGATTATTTAAAGTTAAATCCATCCTTCTTGAAAGACATTGGAGGTATTATTTAACCCATAGCTCGGAGGATAAGGGGATTCATACATTTCCCAAGGGTATTTGTCCGAAAGTGAATATAATAACGCGACAGGAGTTCGAACGCCTGTATTACGATCCTGCAGTCCAGCGCTTTCACCATTACACCACGAGGACATACCGTATAAGTGTTAAATAAAAAGGAGAGACAAAAAGTTCAGTATAGAAAACAATCTAAATTACACGTCCTGATAACGATATGAGAAGTTTTAAATGAATACCAACGTTTTTTGTTGTTGTTTTTTTGTAGGGTATTTTTCTTGTTAGCTTCTATAGTTCTTTTCCTTAACTTGATATAAGACCTTGCATTTAAAGCCAAGATCTTTTGCCCAATATCCTGGCGCTTTGCTTTATCTTTCTGTGTTCCTCTAAGAGGTGCCCATTAGTGAAGTAATTAAGTCTCTCTCTCACTCTCTCTCTCTCTCTCTCTGCCTATTTACTTCCTTTTCATTTCACTGTTTTGTAATTAGTACTGATCAAAAATTCATAATACTTTGTATTTGATCTTCATTTTTCTTTTTACTGTTTGTCAGTGGATTTTTGGTTCTTTTTTTTTTGTTTTTTTTTTAACGAAGGCGATGTCGAAAGCTATGCCGATGTCCGACAAATCAGTTTTATTTTGGCAGCTTTATCCATTTTATCCCGTTATTTAAACATAATTTAAACATAATCTGCAATCACTTGACCATTCGATACGGAAGTTTCGCTACTGAATTATGTTGGCGCCTGCGCATTTCGCGTGATGGAATTAATTCTCCTCAAAACTCTCTTTCCTTTTTTCTTCCTATTTCACTAGCTTCAAGCGTATGACCTCTTCCATATCGCTTTCTTTGTCCTTCTTTTCTTCCTCTCTCTCTCTCACTCGATCTTTATCTGTCAATCTCTCTCTGAACATCTGAATTCAGTGGATGGACTCGACCCCGAAATAGAAACAGAATTTGATAATAAAACATTTTCTATGTTTAATTTATTGTTTTACTATTCCAAAGCTGATTTCTAATATCCGTTCGTTTTTGTCAAAACCAACATTCCGGAATGATAAATTCCATACGTAATGTCCAATAGATTAGGAAGAGGGAAATTAAAATGTAAACGACGTTATTTTTGTTTGATTTCATTTGATTTACTTTTAATTTTATTTCGGTTGTTTTGGTTCAGTTTGTTTACTATTCATTTATTTGTTTATTTTCTTCGCTATTTGTTTCTTAGCGAAAAGATTTCAACACAAATCTCTCGTATGATATTAATAGAAACGGAAAGGCAGAGAAATGTATTTGAAGATGTTGAAGTGAGAATAAAAAGAGGAAGAAAAAAGCAATGAAAGTAAATTAGGAAAGAATGGAATACAAAAGGGAGAGGTTGAATGATAAAAGACGAGGGAAAGGGAAAATTTGTAGATGAGAGTTGGAAGGAATCTAAACAAAAATATAAGAAATTTTTTTAAAAAATAAAATTGGTAGATGAAGGAGATGACTAAAGTAATATCGAAAATTGAAAAGAAGACTAAAATAGGAAAATGTATAATGAAAAATAATAGACATAACGTTAAGAAAGAAAAAGTTGATAAACGGTAAGAAAGAAAGAAAAAGACTTTCAAAATATGAAAAAAAAAAAAAAAAAAAGAAAGGAAAATAATTTTAAAAAAGAAATGTATGAATAAAATAATATCTTTAAATAAAGAAAATTTAAGCGAAAATAATCATGAAAACTTTGAAAAAAAAGTAGAATAATAGACTAGAAAGAAAGAAGAAGCAGGTGCGTATGTGAGAGAAGAAAGAAAAATAAGAGGAGATAAAAAAAAAAAGAAATTTAAAGAAGAAAGAAAGAAGATTGACAGACTTAAATGGGAATAAAGAAAATTGAGTGAGAAAGAAAGAATCATAAAAGGGTAAAACCAAAACAAAACATTGAACCCTAAAAAAACTGGATGTTATTACCAATAAACAAAAACGAAGAGCCACAAATTAATGAATTTGACTGTTATGCGTCCATTTCCTTGGCCATAGATCAGAAATTAAAATTCACTTAGCGACCGACATAGAATATCAGCAAAAAAAAAAAAAAATTATTAAATGAACGAATGCGTCCCAAACGGACTGTTTTATCGATATTTAGTAAGCTTAGCTTAATCCAGCACAAAACCAAAATGAAGAGAAATGCGAAATAGGAAGCTTGCATTGCTTTATCCCTATAAGCAAGGAAGGCCTGTCTGCCCAGAAAATCAATATTTAAAATCCTAGCTTTGTAACTGGGCTCGAACACTGACCTGGCAATTTGTGATTCAGTCACGAGGCATTACCAAATTATTTGGTTATTTACTTAGATTTGCTTAGTCCTTGCTCAATACTAGAAGCATGGGACATTTGCTTTGAATTGAACTCATTGGCTTCGTTAGTTAACTATTCGACCATACAAAGTTCTTTACCTCAAATGGTTTGGGTGATCAGAATTTCATTCAACTCATTTATTCATTAATTTATATTAAGATTTTTTGATTGTTCAGATGGACTCATTTCATTAGAATGCATCATTTATTACCCCGATCGCTTTTTTACTTAAAATGATGGAAGGACAGCCAAGAAAAAGACAATTTTGTAAACAAATAAGGAAATTATAAACGTGTATATAGCTTTTATACCGGATATTGGCATGATCGTTAGAGTATTCGCCAATGGCCCGGGAGTCATACCAAAGACTCAAAAAATGGTACTTGATGCCTCTTTGCTTAACACTCGGCATTATAAGGTAAGGGTAAAGTGTAAAAATTCAGGGAAAGGATTAGCGCCCCCTCCTACACCTTGGTGTAGTAGCTATCGAAACGGGAGCCTTCGGGTCACTCTCGACTATTGCCACCAACTTACTATACAGCTTTTATCATGGTAAATGCCTTCTAGTCTGATCTTATTCTCCGCTAGATTTTCGCATCCTTTTCTGGGCCCATATTCCCCATCTTTCCAAAGTAGACACTCTTTCACCACCTCAATTTCATCACTCCTCGTATTATACAGACCGATGGTAGTTCTTCGGGACCCATGAATTTAAAGACCATACTTACCGTGATGTTTCCCTGCAATGCTATAAGCAAGCGAAAAGTGATACACTACATAAAAGGAAGTTCAAAGAATGGTTACTGCATAGAGGGACATGGAAAGATCCATGTTAGGAACCAGATTGCAGGAACATATCCGAATGGAGGTAATTCAAGGGCGGAGCGGATAGAAGAACGTAATCGTGGAATGCTGAAAACAAAAGTTTCACTGGGCCGCATATGTTACAAGATTTACAGAAAACAGGTGAACTGTACAGTTGTCGAGTTGTTTCCGACCATGATGACAGGAAGACGAAATTGTCAAGACATTTGGACCAATACGAAGAGGATGTGCAAGAGCAGAAAAGAAATGGAAATGAATTGTGACCAGCGATGTGGAAAATATCGGACTGTTTGTTCAATAAAGAGAAACAAAAAAAAGAAAGGAAATGTACGAGGGGCATACGATAAGTTTCCGGACTTTTTTCGTACGGGCATTTAAAATGGGTATAGACTCTTAAAAATTCAGTATGTTATTGCTATATATCTTATGAGATGACTGACCAATTTTTATGATTTGAGGCTCAAAGGAACAGCTACTGCAGCAATTGGAATACACCCTACTAAAGCCTGATTGTCACAGCTGGTGAATTTCAAAAATGCAATCAGACACTTTAGAAGAACGAGATGCAATAAAATTATGTTTTTGAGTGGCATATGAGATTCAAGGAATGCAGGGAGTCTGCGAGGGATGATGAGAGGTGTTGGAGGAGGAAGGAAGTCAATACACCAAAGTTGATTGACCAAAGGGTTAGGGTTATGGTTAGGGTTACTATGTTGAGGTTTTAAGGGAGTTCAGGAAGAGATTCCATCGGAAGAGGCCAGCACTCTTCAAATCGGGTCAGTGGCATTTCCAACTGGACAATACACCAGTCCACAACTCCATCCTTGTCACAGACTATTTCACCAAGATGGGCATCAAAACAGTTCCTCAACCTCCCTAAAGTCCAGACCTTGCTCATTTCCTAAGCTCAGAGGCTGTCGTTATGAGACAATTGAGACGATGAAAGAGTCTGTGACAAAGGTCATTGACACGCACACACAAGAGGACTTCCATTGGGCCTTTAAGAAGTTGTTGGAACGGTACAACAAGTGCATTGTAGCCGGAGGAGATTACTTCGAAGGGGTCTAGAGTTTCATATGTGTACTATCAATAAAAGTGCCCATACGAAAAAGTCGTGAAACTTATCGTATGCCCCTCGTAAATAACCGAGCACAAAGTTTATAAAGATCAAATTTATTGTGAAAAAATTTCTTTAAATGTCAATGAATAACTACTGCATGTGTGCGATCCGAAGCCAATCACATGTCTCAAACTCGAATCTTAATTTGGACCGTCGGAAATGTCACAATTATTCTTTTTTGGGGATTGTAACGCAAAACCCTATTATAATCATGCACTACTCATATCAAATATATGGCAAGATTAGGGTGAATATATATATATATATATATATATATATATATATATATATCTCAATGGAAGAAAACTCAACCACGTTGAAATTGTTATTGAAAAGACGAAGATTATATTCTTTACCGAAATAAATTTAGAAATAACATACACTCTTAATTTGAGGATGAACAATAACCATACATTGAGCACTCCCATAGATTTATATGAAATCCCGCCTATATTCTATATACGAATAGTTCACACCCGTAATCTTCGGACATCGACTGGATATCACCGATTATATATATATGAATGTATACAAATACACGACAATTATAATTTCTGTAAAATTTCTTCAAAACGGATATTATTAAATACTATTTATCCTCAAAATCTACAGCTTTGAAACTGAGTATTCATTATCATTGATATGCAGCAGTCCCAGAATCATTACATTATTTCTATAAACATACATAAATATGTGGTTGCAGTGGTGGAATTTCTGGGCGGGAGGTGGTTTTACTGAAAATATTCAGCGCTGTAGAGTTTGGAAATATATATAACCTAATAATATTCGTTTTGATTAAATATGAAGCAAATGTAGATTACAAGGGAGTATTTAAAAATGATAAAAAAAAGTCCTATGGACGCACATTATTTTCAGTCTTTACAATTCGATACATTTGCATTTATTTACCAAAATAAAGCAGAAGTAGCCTTATGAAGCAATTCATAATGGTAACAAAGAAAAGCATATTCAAATTATTTAATATTTCAGACTTATATTAGAAACCTTTACGTAAATCTGAGTGGCCCTGGGAGTAATGGCAACGAAAAAAATAATGCCTACTTCACAGAGCTTCAGAAGTCGAGCTTCATCAGTTTAGTATCATGTAGAAAGTCTTACCTCTTTGCAATGGATACATATTCTAAGCCTCATTGACTGGGCAGACATAATCGAAGATTTATATCTCCTCTAGAATACGACCTTCTCCCTGGAGCTCGCTTTTTTTTCATGCTGTATGTATATACACAACCTCTCTACCACGAATGTAACACAAGGCCAATTGTTGTATATTGACCTACGACCCAGCCGGGCTTTCAAAATAGGAAATGCAGCTTTGTAAATAACAGGTGCATCCGGTCGATCAGGATATTATAATCTTGACCATGGATGGGTTGAATGAGTGCAATTTGTGACGCCCATAAGAAGGTGGGCGTTGAACTATTATATAACTCGGTGAAGACAAGAAGTCAGTTAGTTTGGAGACCAGACTAGTTGGAGACAAGGCGGGTAGAGAAAGCCAGCACCCAGCAGAGTGGGGCCTCAGCCCCCCGATTGAGCAGTTGCAGATCAATCAGTTGGGAATCAGACGAGTTAGAAATAAGATGCAGTAGAGAAAACCAGCACGCAGAGAGGCTGGGCCCCCAAGCCCCTGGTTGAGCAGCCCAGGAAAACGGGAAAGAAACACTGATGGCCATAAGAGTGGGGGTCAATATGCTGCAGTTCTGTTCGATCTCCAACTCCCTCTCACACACAACCCTTTCAAATAAACTGAGAGGTATATTTTTCTAAAGACTGTGTCGCTCGTCTTCATTGTGTCGTTATGATTCTATGTGTATTATGTGGCTATATAAAACAATTTTTAAAGGAAGCACAGCCGATTTGAATTCTAAGTCTCCTTCAACTAACCTGGCTGCTTAACCAAAGCTAAACAACCCAGTGTACACTACTAATTGTACATAGCTATTAGGAGAACAGATGGATTCCAAGATCTGAAATCGAGTCGCTGATTCCATTTACCACGACGTTCAGCGCACCCCTCTATTGTCTCATGATATCAACATCATAAACTTTTCGATGCTCCGTATATTTGAAATTATCACAGATTGAGTAGTTACATGACAATCAACTCCAACATTGGAAGTAAATCAAAGATAAATACTGTTTGTTACTAATGTGTGAACAGTTCACCGTTTCACTTTCATTGTCATTTAGCTTTATTGGCAGGCGGGGGGGGGGATAAAGTGCAAATGGATTTCCAGCACTGACTGGTCCAAACGAGTTATCTGATAAAGTTTCTCTGATACAAACATGGCGTCAATCAGTGCAGGGATGCGCAGATTCGTGTTCAGCTTTCCGATCAATGCCGAACGTGATTTTTCCTCGACGTGGCACGAAATTGTAGCGAGTGATTGGTGAGGTGCAACGAACCGATCGCCTGAACGCCCCGGGGTGCACAGTTTTTCAACTCACGCCAAAAATACCGAAGCTTAAGTGTCGACATCACATTAGATAGATAATGGGCAACTAAGCACAAAATAGTACAAGCAAGATGATGAATAACGAGAAGTACTTTGTTAAATGGAAATCTTTCATGTGCATTCGTACACACAATTTTACATTGTTTGGGTAAAGTTAAACGACTGGATACACACGGAGACAAAGATGGCGTAACGGCCAGTGAGGATAGGAATGTAAAAATCGAATATTGATACTTTGTTGACGTTGGTCACAGAAATTATCGTAATAATTATGATGAAATCCATGTCATTAACGCGCAATTAACATTAAAATATTTCTTCTGAAATTAATAATTATAATGATAAAGGTATGATAGAACAATACATTATATTCAGAGGAAAAAACAATACTAAGGAATACTGTAATGTGAAAGGGGATATAAACGCCAACCAGAACCAATAACAAGAAGCGTTACTATTCTTAGTGACTTTGCCATCAAAAGTGGTAGAAAAATCAAGAGATAGATTGGATATAGTTGTTAGGGATTATAAAAGAAAACATACCTTATAACTGATAAGACAATGCCGGCAGATGATAACCAATATATCATAGGCTGTATAATGAAATAAGTAAATAAAGAGACCTGGACCTAGAAATTTAAAAAAAAAAAGTAACACCTTCAAACTACTACCATGCCAGTATTAGTCAAAATCAAGAAATAGACAGATATAAAAATTAAAAAAATAACTGATAGCAATAACCTATATGAAATACAAAATATTGCACTTGGCGGAATTGCTCATCTCGTTAGGAGAGTACAATAAATTTATCTGAAAAATTCCACCTAAAATGGGTAACAAAAAACAAATACATAGAATCACTTTCTTGCCTCATCCTAGGTGAAGGCTTATAAGAAACGTAAAGAAAAGCTGATTTTTTTTTTTTTTTTTAATCACAATTAATACAACTACTTTATAGATAAACACTGTTACTAATCAAAGCTTCTGAAGAATTTGTTTGTTTTTTGCAATTTATTTGTAGGTTATTTAATGCCAAATCCACTTTTATACAAATAAACAGTTCTATTTCAAACAATGCAGTTACGCATAAGTACACATTTTAATTGTCAAATCATTTGTTTCCAGCAATTCAGTTTAGTCAAACAGTTCTAATTCAAACAATTCAGTTTAGTATACAAAACAGTTCTATTTCAAGCAATTCAGCTTAGCATAAGTACACAGGGTCTTATCTATGGACCAGATAGAACTAAACTAACAGGTACTACCACTCCGGGCCATAGTGGACCTGGGAGCGATATCAATGAACAGATACCCCGCATTCCCCAAGGTTCCAGCATTACTGGAACCTCACCATCAGACTGTTTACTGTTATATCCAGGGCAATTATTAGGGAAGAGTCTTACTCCTCTGCAGAGAAGCAGTTGGAGTATTCAACAGCCTCAGCCGACTGGGCAAGAGATGAATGAGAGTGTGTTAGATCTAATCAACTGCCACTTTTTCTACTTTACGATTCATCAGTTACACACATTAAATGAGTGGAAAATAAACAATGTATAGCTTTAAGATAGGATTAAGAACAGAACTAGATGATATTAAATAGTAGTGTTCTCTGAATTCCTGAGCCTTGTTATACCAACCGGTTGAGAAGAAAAAAATCTGAATTCAAACCAAATTTACTTCGCTTAAATATTTATATTTATCAACCCCGCCGCTCGTGCAGGATATGACACAAAGTCAATTTTTAAGCGAAGTTTAACAGGTTTGAATTCAGAGTTTTCCTTCTCCTTGACTAGTTGTCTCACCAAGGCTGAAGAAACCAGTCTGCCCTACTATTTAGCCATAGCTGGAGGGAGAATAATTGGAGTCATAACTTTCCCAAGGGTATTAGTGCTATGTGAAATGCAATCAGTCTCGTCAAGGATTTGAACTCGTGTCGCCGTGTCCATTTCCTACGACGATAATCATTACACCACGGGTACCTCCAACTTCGCTTAAATATTGATCTTATACCACTTCCTCTCCGTAGCGGAAGGATTGCGAAAATATATACATAGGAGGCGTGTAAGCTTAACATTTATAGTAGGATTTGAAATCAGGTCGCAGATTTCCTTTTCTACTAAGATAACAGCTACACTACAAATTCCGTGTAAAGACAAAAGAAAAACGAAGGGTTTTGGTCAAACATATACTTAAAAATGGTTTAAAGGAAAATTTTCACACAAGTAGGTCCCGCTGTTGCCTAACACCAACGATTCTCACTTTAATCTCTTGTTAACATTTTTTTTACTCTTTTGAAAATGTTGAAAGAAAGGCGTCACTACTGGAAGATAAACAACTACATTATCATCTTCCGGTCGTAGTGTTATTCTCGTTTGAGTGAACTTAGTCATGAAAGTTATCAAATAGGCTTGTGGCCTTGAAATAAGCATGGGGAGTTTTTAAGGACTGGCGAGGGCCAAAAATCCTTATTTTCCCATTTTCACTGAAAATATATTCCTCGTGAGTGTTACACATCACTTTTCACTGAAATCTGAGTGACTGCAAGTATCCTCAACCCTCCATGATTACTATTATTTCTTTGGAGTTTTCATCTTGGTGTGTATGTGTGTGTGGTTTTTTTTTTTTTGTTTAATGGCATATTAACCTTCTTGGGTTATTTAATGCCAAATCCATCCATCTAGAAGAACAGAAGTGGTACTTTTTAACCTATTTAATGGGAAGATAAGGGGCTTCAATACTTTTTCTAAGGGTATTTGTCCGAAAGTGAACGTCATAGTGTGACTGGAGTTCGAACTCGCTGACTACGATTCCACAGTCTAGCGCTTTAACCATTACACCACGATGACAACCCCGTGTGTCTTATTGTATGTATGTGTGCATTTGCGCGCTTTTTATTTCTATTCCAGTTCATTATCAATAAAATGGTATACTGTACATATTCGTAGCATGAATTTTAAAACGTACTATTAATATGCTAGTTATCAAAAGTTGGATAAACATTATCTTCTTTGATTAAATAATTAGATAATGAATTAATGATATATTGACCTTGTTTGTCTAACAAGGAAAATAGAAACATTGATGAATTCAAATGGCAGATGAGAGGAGAGAATATTTCGCTGAAGTTCTAAAAAGAAAATTTCGAAATAATTTTCAAGCATTAAATAAGAAAATGATTAAGACAACTCCATTCAACATTGTGAATGGTCAGTGTGTGAAGACAGTATTAACTAGAAGATACCAGCCTTCGATTATGTTCGACCAAACGATAGGGAACTAGAATACGTGCATGTATTTTCCCATGATGGACGAAGGGATGCATCCTCCCCTTTCCTAAAAAGAGCGACCTCGGATTAGCCAAGAGCTACCAATGTAAAACCCTTACATATATAGCGGCCAAGATATACAATGCTCTACTACGCAATCGCATAAAACCCAAAATTGAAAACATACTTAGGAAGAACCAAAATGGCTTTCGGAGGAAGAGATCAACGACGACACAAATTTTGACTATCCGTGCAAAAAAAATTTGACTACGTGCAAAAAAAAAAAAAAGCTTGAGGCAATAATATTATTCGTCGACTTCACCAAGGCCTTTGACTCCATACATAGAGGAAAGATGGAGCAAATATTTCTCGCCTACGGCCTACCCAAAGAAACCTTCGCTGTCATAATAATACTGTATAGAAACACGAAAGAAAAAGTCCGTTCCCCGGATGGAGACACAGACAAATTTGATATTGTAGCATGTGTGCTACAAGGAGACACGTCAGCCCCATGCCTCTTTATCATCTGTCTAGACTGCGTGCTAAGAACAGGCAATGATAAAATGAAAGAAAACAGTTTCAAGCTAACAAAAGAAAAAGTATTCCTTCTCCTAGACTAGTTGCCTAACCAAGGCTGAAGAACCCAGTCTATCCTACTATTTACCCATAGCTGGATGGAGAATAATTGGGTTCATACCTTTCCCAAGGGTATTAGTCTATGTGAAATGCAATCAATCTCGTCCAGGATTTGAACTCGTGTCATCGTGTCCATTTCCTCCGACGATGACCATTACACCACGGGCACCTCCTTATTTGAATATTATAAAGCGAAAACATTAGATCAAAATTAAATTAATATTATAACTATATCACTGATTGATGCATAACATATGTAGTCATTATAGTGATTTTATGTTTTAACGAATGTATTTACCCAACCTCTCCGTAAATAGCTGGATATGAAACGAAGTCAATTTTTCAGCGGAATATGGCTGAATTGAATTCCGAGTTTTCATGCTTCTACTCAGGTTACCACAACAAGGCTAACGAACACAGTCTGGTATACTAATGTACCCGTTGCTGGGAGAAGAAGAACAGATGGATTCGCCAATTTAACTTAACTGCTACGCTAAGAGCATTTTAACGTATTTAATGAGCTCTTAACCATCGATGCCAAGTGCTTTCATATATTAATCAACAACATTTAGCAAAGTCTACTACAGTTTTCAATGAAACTATTGTTGTTTCTTATTTCAAGTTGCATGTTATCTTTAATGTCTAAATTGACTATTTTATGTCATCCAAAATTTAGACTCTTATAATCTATCTGAATGTTACATGACCAATTGGTGAGATCTATTATTTACAAGTAATGTAGTTACTTAAATCAGTCTAAAAACTGAACGCATGGAAAAACACTATGGGTTACTCAGTATGATTGAAAGATATTGATTTCGAAATCGATATATGACCACAGCATTGATTGGTTAATTTTAATCAGGAGACCAAAACGATTCAAGAGTTTAGAAAAATAGTAGAAAATCTAGTTAGTTGATTTTCAGACGTTGGCTCATATGTGAAATAATGTGTGCGTATAATTTTTCCATCCACTGAACCACTTCCCAGTGTAAATGGATATTATGAGTAAATGAAAGCATAATAAAGATGTGTATGAATGTAAATATTTTTTTGCCGGGAAGAATAACTATTTTCCGAATTCACAGCACGAGTCTACAGGAAAAGAAAAGAGTTACATCCTTATTATAATAGAACATATACTGGAAAGTTTGAACGATTATCAGTCATCGTAAGGTCGTAGATGACAGTCTAACAATAATCATATATTAGTCTTGTAATAATATAAACACAGAATAATTGTAAAAAGCTGTAAATAATGTTTTAAATCATTGACTTGTTTGAATATGTAAAGTGAAAATAATTTCAGACTTATACATTTGAACTTTTTCTTTTCGAGAGAAAAGTCAAAGCGGAAGAAAGATAGGAAAGAAAGACATTTAAAATGAAAAAATCTGAAAAGGAAAGAGGAAAAAAAATGTGACAATTTCTAAAATAAAGTAATGAAAGAAAGAAGAAAAAAAAAGAAATTCAAATAAACCTATGAATTTTAAATACACAAAAAATAAAGAATGAAATTATTAGTAAGAGATGTGAAATGGGAACAAAAAGAAAATGTAATGAACATTAAAAATTAAGGAAAAAAAACTAAAATATGAGATTTAAAAGAATGTATAAAAAACGAAAATAAGAAAAAATACAAAGCCCATTTTTAATTGGCAAGCAGAAAACAATGTACAAAGGGATTATGAAAATTTCTCAACCTCACCAAGAAGGCTATGATCTCTGTCAATGAAATTTACATATATAGCAATTTAATACACTTGGTAATCATATCTCAAGTTTTTTTTAGCCTTCGAAATGCATTCAATGATTTTTTTTTAAATTGCATTTCATTCTTGCTTACACAACAAATCTCTCTACATATATTTGTATGCATATACAAAAAGATGACATGTACTCACACGTAGATGGTGAAAGTTGAATTTTTCATAGATCGTAAATCTTGCGGATAATTGGCTAAATCACTATCCTTTGCCTGAAATTAACGAAAGAATGAAAATCAGAAAAAGAAAAGTATAGTCATTATTTTATACGACAATCATTGAACATACGATATACAGTGAACAGAAAAGTAAAAATATAGCTATATGGCTTATTTGAGAAAGAGCTACCTTAAAAGTAGTTGTGACCAAAACGGTCAAGGTAGTTGGCTTGGGCTGTAGAATAAGCCCCGATATCATCACTGCAGAGTAGTAAGGCCACCATTACCCAAACGAGTGTCCAGGATATGACAAACTGCATCTGATAATGAGGATCCACTCCTTCCATTGCCATTACTCCCGAGTCCACTGTAACCCTGATTGGTAATATTTGTTAACGTCCCATTTAAAGGTTAAGTAGAAATGTTCAGTCATTAGCTATACATGAAACCATTTAACTGTGTACAAATAAAACTATTAGTGTTACATAATTTGAAACTTTAACTGTGTGCAAACAAATGAGCTCTGTCTCGTTAAAAAAATGTTGCCTAAAAACATTTGTTTACAAAGCACAGGTGTTTTATGTATCTGCACAAACAGGATTTGGCATTGAATAACTTTACAGGGTTGATATACCGTAAAATACAACCAACCAGCCAAAATGGTGACCCTGTCATGGAAAGACAGATACTTAAGCATAAGATATGACATCCAAGTTCAAATTGCAATGATTACTTATTCTGTATTTCCCATACACAGTGCTTATATGATAATCGTAGATCTGATATTTGCAATTAAAAGCATGCGAAGAAAGATAAAAGTGACACTTGTCAAAAATTAGGTATGCAAAATCCAGACTTTAACTAATTCAACATCTTAATACTCTGCTCTAGTTATGCATTGGTAGAAATAAAGCAAATAATTTCATTGAAGTTTATCATCTGTTAAATGCACGTCTACTTTTTTGCTTTGGTTATGTCTATTTATTCTTAATAACATCTCAACTTTCATGAGTTATTCAATGCCAAAACCATCCTTGTGAAAGGATTATAGTGCTATTATTTAATCGATTTCTGGAGGGATAAGCAAATTTATACCTTTTTCATGGGTAACTTCCGAAAGTAAACGTAATAGCGTCACTGGATTTCAAACTCACTCGCTACGTTGTCACAGTCCAGTACGTTAACCACTACACCACGGGGATCCTTCATTTTTTTATTACTAAAAATCATCATATATATGTATGTTACTGGAACAGAGCGAATTGAATGGCAATTCTGTTAGATTTTCGCTCATTCTGAATCTCACTTTCCCATCATCTAAATTATCATTATACCAAAGATAACCATGTAATGCTGATTACAATCTTTCACTCCCTCTTAAGTAGAAGCATTAGTATTATTATGGAATGATGTTACAGCGAAAACGGAACGTGTTCACGGGTAATCTAATATGAAAAGACGAAGGAGATGGGAATGAAAGAGAAAGAGAGTAAATGGAGACATAGATAACGAGAAAGAAATAGGTGAATACAGAGAAGAAATAGAAATAATATAGAAAATGTATTGCCTTTTGCGAACAAATTTTCTCATATTATTGATTTCTTACATAATATCGGCGATAAATACATCTCAGTTACTCAAAATTCAGAAAAGATGAATACACTTCGAAAATATGCGAAAATTTTATTATTCCTTGTGGAACGTTATGCAATCAAAACATTTGGTGTTATTTGTTACCAAATTCGACAACACAAACTGTTATATATATATATATATATATATATATAAAAATGGTGAGTACTTATTTTTCAACTGGAAAAATTCACATTTTTACTAAGAGTTTGAATGCGGTGGTTTTGCAATAAATGATACCAAATGACACCCGTTTTGACTAAGTAATGTTTCTGGTATCTTTTGGTTTTAAAGAAAAGCAATTTATTATTTATAGAAACCCAGCTGTAATTCTTGAGGTTATTTGTGTTCATTTAGAAATAATACCCTTGTTTCTTAGGCGTTATGGCTAACGGGATACACTTATGTATCGAACTTAGTGAGTTCGAGTTCCAGTTTCGCCATTATGTTCACTTTTTCACTAATATACTTGGGAAAGCTATGAACTCCTTTATCCCCCCAACAAATATGAGTTGAATATTACCCCTTGCGTTCTACATTGATCCTTTTGAATTAAATTATCCACGAATGTTGGTATGCCATTAAACAATAAAACCAAACCGTCCGTATTACTGTCTTTCATGCACTGGTATTTTCTGGTTTCATAGTACATTCAGTAAAGACCTAAAAAATGAGGGAATTGGATCGAGAAAAGGAACACGTTGTTTAAAAAATGTAGATAAAATGATCTTTCGTAATTTTTTCTCATTTTGCTTTGTAAAGTTTTTTTTTTTCGACTTTCCTATTTAATAAATAAGACGATTTTTATTTTCTTTATACTTTTTGTTACTTTAGCTACAATTGTTTTCTCTCTCCCATCACCTCTTTTTCTATCATCTCATTCTTTTTCTATTCTGTTTGATTACTTGATTCTATTAAGATCGTTCATTAAATTTGATCACAATTCTATTTTCTTTTATCATCGAGGACATTTTTACCAAACCACGTCTTTATCTTTTATTACCTGTTTAGTTGGGATTTTTTTTTCCTTCTCCTTGCAAACGTTTCTGATTTCTTACAATCTACTCCTTTTCATCAGTCTTTATGCTCATTTTTCTTTCAATATCCTTATATAAACATTACTTTGCAAGATTCTTTCTTCCACAATATATTTTTTCCTTTTCATATAATCTTTAGGTTTCAGTTCTTTCTTTCATAACATAATTTTAATCAAAATTTCTTTTTTTAAGTTCTACCCTATTATTCAGCAGAAACAATGCATATACTTTGTAGTTAAAAAAAAAAAAGAAAAGAAAAGAAAGGGCGCAATAGTCAGATAGAAAGATAGGGAGAGAGAATTAAATAAAAATAAGATCTACTATAAATTAGATTAAGAATATAGAGAAGCTGATTTGGATAAGGAGAAAGGCAACACATTTTAAGTAAAAAAAAAAAAAAAAATACTATATGATATTTCGAGAGAAAAAATGAGCAGTTGAAGTTGCCCGGATATTTACTAAGAAGTTTGTGCAAAAGAAGAACAGCCATAGGATAATTAGATAGAAAGGATTTTGTTGTATAGAAGTGAATGAGAGCCTACAGCAAAGACGGAAGTAAGGGAGGCGGACAAGTCGAATATATATGACGAACGAAAGGAACAATAAGGAGACCCCGGTGTAATACTTGTTTTGACATTATTCAGTAATTCGCAAACAAGCATTAATTATTCATAAGGTGTTGCAAAAAGCCGGCGCTGCAGTGGGGACGAAACGAAAATTAGTGTCAGTCGGGGCAAGCATCTATCAAGATTGAGGTGAGCTGAGGCAGGGGCAGGTAATTAAAGCTAAACGCGAGGTGGCCCTTTTATGGCAAGCGATAAATGCAAGGACAGTAGAAAAGAGGCGTGGTGAGCTTTTACTGTGGCAGGAGGGGAAAGAAAAGCGAACAAAAAAGTTTGAAAGATTGTTGATAAAAATAAGCTAACAGCATAGACAAAGAAAAAGAACGATTAAGAAGGGGAAGGCATATAGCTTAAACGAAAGGGGGAGAAAAAAAGGTTATATGAAAACCGCAAGAGAGAACTGAAAAATCGCAAGAGAGAGTTGAGAAAGTAAAAAGAAGACATCAAATAAGTTATAGGAGAAATGGTAGTATATATATATATATATATATATATATATACAAACATACTGCAAAATATTTGTATTAACTAATTAAACCGAGGAATTTCCATGTGTTCAGTTAGTTACCATGAAATTTTTCTTGTATTTTTATTGCTTTTTATCACAACTATCAGTGTGTTCTAAATTCTAAGAATGTTAAGTAAGCATTCTGAACTCAAAATAAAATAAGATGCTTGAGTTGAGAATTGAACCCGCATCCGAGGTAACCCGTCTGAAAATAGTATGAATACTTTCCCAAATTAGAAAGTATTCAATGAACACATAACTCCACCAACGCCAATGTCACTGAACAATCAGATTTAGATTCCAGACAACGCCATGACAAAGATTTGTAACAATTGTTCTTTTTGAGAAGAATCATTTAAAGCCGGCAGACATGGATGGATTACATAATTTCCATCAGACTTCGTTGATGGGTATAAACTGATGATGAACCCAAGGAGAAATATGCAAATTCTGAAATTTATAATTTTAATAAAAGCCATGTTACAGAGGGATATATATATATATATTTGAAAAGTGTATATTTAGGCAGCAAGTTATTATTCAAGTAAGTTTGGTTAAAGACGATGGAACACTTTATTATCTTTTTAAAGACTCCTTGTTATTTTTTCTAGTGTCAGGAAATAGATTGTAAAGGAATTGTCCCATACCTTTTGCCCAAATGCTTTCGACATATTTTGGTCGTCATCAGGGGTAGAGTAGTTTTGTGTTGACTGTTGAGTTTTTACTGTTTTGATAATTTGTAGCGTTTGTTTTGAAGTTGTCGGTTGAGACGTTTTCAGCGTTTTGTTTTAAAACGTTCAGTTGGAAAAAGGTTTATTAACAGAGTAAGAGACTTTTAGTTATTTTTACTTAGTTCTTGAAAATAATAAAATTAAAAGTAATCAACAGTGTTCCATCGTCTTTAACAAAACTTGCTTGAATATATATATATATATATATATATATATATATATATTATCGACCATATATAGTTACAACGCTATTAATTTTAATAGACAGCAATAAGTTTATGAATTTCTTCTAAACTAAACATATCAACACTTATAATTTCAAGTAACATTATACAATGAGCATGGATACGATTATTTATTATTCAAATCTACTGCATAAAATCACTTTACTAATACTCAAAGCCCTATATCCTGGCTTAGAATATGATGACTGTATCCCATGCAGAGAGGTCAGACTCGCCAAAATATGGTTACCTGGAATATGACATTAAACTACATCTGATGGGGAGGCTCAATATCAGAGAAGTGGGAAGTATTCCTTCTACGTCGCCATTAATCCCAGGTCGAATCTTATCCAGCGTTGTAGTACCCGTCAGGTTCCCCTCAATGAGACAAATAGATATGGTTGAAAATTATTGATATCAGATGAGAATATTTGATACCATATTATTGTGTGCTAATCATTTGTTTAAAAATAGTTACTTTAAAGGCATATGGGTAATCTAATGCCGAAAATTCATTAATAAACTCATTAAACTCAGTCTTGCTGAATAACTGTCGTTTTTCAACTGTTTATGTAAAATTTAATGTCTGCACGTATTTATTTACCGTTAATAATCCAATTTATATATTCCTAATAACTTATATGAATATTCAGATTATTGTCTTTAGAGGACAGATCTTTTTCCAATCTGGATCAATTGTTTTGTGGTGTCCTTTTACAAAATGTCAAAAAAATTCATTGAAAAATATCGTGCAAAGCAATAAACAAACATGAACACATAATGACGGTGCAATCTCATGCAAATTTGATCTTGTACATAAACTAAGAATTAATAAATCAACTATTATTGAAGATAAAACGATGGAGAAATTGTTAAACCTTAAAGAGTATGATAATGCAAATCAGTTTTCCCGATATATAAGATGTAAGGGAGATAACTGTCAAAGTTCCATTTTTTACAATATAATTTGGCGAGTGAAAAGTCTTACTATATTTTGGTACATGCTAACTTGCAGTATGTATATAATGTGACCGAAGCAATGCAAGTCATGATATGTACCCGCTGTGGTTGGTAGTACTGTGGAAGTTGGTGCGTTGACACGTTGTGAATTGAACCCCTTGTGTTATTTGAAGGCCGAGCAGACGAATGTTCAAAATAGTCTAATTATGATTTGCGATTTTGAATTGAGTTATAACGCTGTCGAAGCAACCAAAAACATTTTTGTGCGAAAAAGAAAAGTGCAGTTGATCACAGTACATTAAGCAAATGTTTGATGAAACTTTGCTCGAACTGCAAGAACCACGACGATCGGGTATAGTCAAGTAGGACAAAAAACATTTTCTGATGGCACGTTCCAAGCCAACGCGGTAAATCTTGTGAGTGCCACTTGGAGAGTAATCAGGAGGACTCCTCTCAAATCCAGTGTGATTCTTCGAGTCAAATTTGGCAAAAGCGACTGGATCTGCAAAATTATATCTCACCTTAAAAATATTGCAATACTTTTGACTCATCCAAGTATATTGCCGGACAATCGTATTGATATATGAGATAGTTCTCACTCGAAAAAGAATTTATAGATTCATTGCACAATATTTCTTCGGTTTCTTTGTTTAACGGCATATGAGCCTCCATTGAATATTTAATTCCATTCTTGTAGAAGAAAAGTGGTACACATAGTTGGTGGGATAACTAAGTTCATACCGTTCCCAAAGGCATTTATCCGAAAGTGATCTTTATAGCGAGACTGGATTTCGAATTCGCTCACTATGAGGTCATAGTTCAGTACATTAGACACTACGCCAAGGGGACACCCCTTTGCACAATATGAGTACGTGTTTGAAATATTTGCTCTCGTAAAGACAAACGCATATTTTTAACACATTTCAAAAGAGACTAGAAAATGAACAAAATGCCAATTTAAGTTTCATTGTTTCGTTCAACGACCTTGAATTCAGATTTATTTTTAGACGAGGGCAAATAACAATGTACTAAGCATGGCGATACAAACAGATATCGCTGTTATTAATTTTGAAAGGAATCTTATTTCACCTTCTTTTCAATTACTTCTTTAGTGCAACGTACTCGCCCTCATTATTGTACACTGATCGTCCGTGTAAGTTGCGATAAAAATAGCACCTAAAAACTGAAAACAATAGTCAAAATTAATTTAAATAATTAGGTATTTCTTCATGTGAATATCAATTATAGATCAATTTTTTGGTTTCGTTTGATAGCATGTCGACCATCGTAAATCATTTTATGCCAAATATTGTTTATACATATATTAGATATATGATTTCTTAACACATTTTGAAGATAGCATTTATAAACAAACCTGAGCTGTTTCTTTTTTTTTTTTTTTGCACACCGATGGTTTGTCTTAATATCAAACAATTCAGTTTAGCATAAGTACTGTCTTTTGTTTACACACAGTTCTCCATTGGTTTAAATACAGTTAAATGTAAAAAAAAGGGTTCTATCTTAAAACAATTTAGTTTAGTATGTCAACAAAATTAAATGATTCCAATATTACTATGTATCATTAACAATCGAATTAAACATCATTAATTTGTTTACAAACATTTAAATGATCGAAGAGTTCTGTTTCAAAAAATTCAGTTTAGCTTAATCACAGTTTAGTTCTACTTCACCCATAGATAGGACCCAATCAGGTGCTATCACTCCTGGAAGCGATAACAATAAAGGAGTACTCCACATTTTCCAAAGCTCCAGCATTACTGATGCCTCACCATCAGATTGTTAAGTGTCATATCGAGGACACTCGTTGGGGGAGGCATACCCCTCTGCAGAGATGCAGTCGAATTATTCTACAGCCCTAGCCGACTAGGTAAAAATGTAGATCAAAGAGTCTTTAATATTATAAACATAAAAATATAAGCAACAAAAATGGCATCCAGGGAGATCAAGAATATAGTAAAGGATAAGTTTATAAGGTTTTAATTGAGTTTTTGGCTGGAAGTCTCCTAACCACCCCTCCAGGGGCTCTTTTCAGTACTCTAGCCGATATCAGCAGAGCTCGTGATTGAACGGTCTCAGCTCTTCTATGGATCTTCAACGGTCCCAGTCGATTTTCTGGATTCTTCGGGATTGTTCCAAATAGTCAAACTAAGATTGGGATTACTTTCACCTTCTAGTATTCACTATTCTCTGGCAAGGTGCTGATTAATATCATCTTTGGCTGAATGTATCATTGCCTGAGACCTGAGGTAAGGAATAACAGTAAAATTATTATTCTGTTTGCGAAAATTCTGATGTTAAGTGATACTTAACATGTGCATTGTTAATATTTTCTTTGCATTGATAAGACTCTTGTGCAAATAAGAATTTCTAAAAAATGCCATTTTTGTAATCACTTGTAAACCTGAGTTACCAGGTATTTTGGCAATGTGCTTGTCGGTCCCTTTCGTGATCATACCGAGGGTTCCGATCATTATCGGAATGACGGTAGTTTCAGATGCAGCATTTTCTTTCAATTTTAGATTATTATTATTATCCCTCCTTTTTCACACGTCCTTTTTTCAGCATAGTTTTAGATGCAAAATGTTTCCTCTAAAACAGAAATGAATAAAAACTGTTTAAATACTACGGGTAAATTATAATACTAATGATGATAAATATAGCTTTAAGGGATAAGTCAAGAATGAGTAAAGGAGCAAGTTTAAAAGTTTGGTTTGAGATTTTGCAAACGAGCTCAGAAGATAAATGCAGCTGGTACGCCTAACGATATCTTCCCAAGATAAAAGTGGATGTGAATTAGTAACTATCGAGAGCTTATCTTTTATTATTTCCGATCGACATTTTTTCTTTGTTGATATAGATAAACGAACAGAATGAGGTTTGAAAAATAAATAGTATAAATGATATATCAAAACAAAAAAAAATTAGGATAAAAGAAAATACAACTCATGTATTATAAGACCTTGCTTGAGAACTAAGAAAGCTATGGAATATGAAAGTGACAGTGATACGAATTGTTATTGGTGAATTTGGATCAATCCAGAGGATTGGTACAAGGACTGAAAGATTTAGAAAGAAAAAGACAAGTGGAGACTATCCATACTACAACATTAATGTTATTGTTCAGAATACGGAGAAGTGATCTAGAGACTCTGATAAAAACTCCAGAGAAAAATCATCAGCTAACGTTGATGTAAAAAAAAAAAGCGACTTTCAAAAAAGTAAATGCAATAAATTAGAGCAAAAAAAAGTATAAGACTAGACATGACGGGGTGAGGAAGGTGATCCAGTGGGAATTGTGCAAGATATTCAAATTTGACCAAACGAATTAATGGTACATACACAACGCAGAATCTGTCCCAGAAAATGAGACTCATAAAATTCAATGGAATTTTGAGATACAAACAGATTATCTAATCTTGACCAGACCAAATGATTGTCAACAAAAAAAAAAAAAAAGGAGAGAACCTGCCGAACAGTAAACTTTGCAGTTCCGGCTGACCACAAGGTAAAGCTGAAAGAAATCGAAAATGAGATGAGTACCGAAGCCTTCCTAAAGAACTGAAAAATACTATGGAATATGAAAGTGACCGTAATACTAATTGTAATTGGCTCGTTCGGTACAGTCACCAAAGGAATGACACAGGGACAGGCGGACTTAGAAATAAGTGGTCTAATGGAAAGCAATCCAAACTATAGCATTGTTGAGATTGAGAAGACTGGAGACTTGAAGGGACTTGCTTTCACTCAGACCAGAGTGAAAAACAATCAGCTAAAACTGGTATGAAATAACTCTTAAATGAGTAAAACAACAATAAAAATCGAACAGAATACTGAGAAGAATCCTTCAGACTAGAAGAAACTCAAGCTCCAGAGAAAAAAAAACCGTCAGCGAACGCTGTTGAGAAAAACTCTCAAAAGAGAAAAAAATATGAATGGTTTTACTCTTTAAAACTTTTTAGATGATTTAATGCAATCAGCATTTGAAAGAAAATTTACTTATTTGTGTTTTAAATTTTAAATCTCAGTTTCTTTGTTTAACGGTATTTCAACACTCATGCGTTATTCAATGACAAAGCCATCATTGTAGAAGGAGAATAGCGGTACTATCAAATCCATAACTGGTGGATTAGGTTGTTCATAACTTTCTCCAGAGACTGAAAGCGAACGTAATAGTGGGCCTAGAATTTGAACCCGCTTACAATCATCTAGCAGTCTAGCACATTAGCCACAATACCACTGAGACTACACGCCCTAAAGTTTTGGTTTGTTTGTAATCAATGTCAGCTTAAGTGTGTGTCTAAGTATATACCAATATTCTCTTGTTTGTTTGGGTTTTTTTTTTACTTTTATCTCCCTTGAGTATTTGTCATTCTATTGATTTGTCTCTGTTTCTATCAGAGTTTCTCTTATTGTCAAGCATACAGAACCGCACTACATAAAAGCTATCAAATTCTGTGCGATAGTATATCTTCATTTCCCATAAATGTGTAATAGATATCACACACGAGTGCTTCCCTAAGTTGTAAGTATTTTTCGAGAGCATTCTGTCAGACAACCATCATATACTGGGCAGACAATTTTGTACAAAGCGAATTTGGTTTCATGCAATGATCAGCTTCAGCAAGCGTATACACTAGAATAAAAGTCGAAACAGTAAAAATGATTACGCAAATATTTTCAATATGAGACGTAATTTCGCAATTGTAATTTTCACAATCGGTGAATTACAAATATACAGCAGATTAAGATATTGCTGTTATTATTTATTTACTAGTTGTTGCAGCATCTTTTGTCTTAATATTTTAGTTGTTTCATGTCATATCTAATATTGTAGGTTATTAAATCCAAAATCTTCTAATTCATATTATATATGATTTGTAAACCCATAGTTTGTTGCTAACATTGTGGTGTAATGGTTATCGTCGTTGGAAATGGACAAGGCGACACGAGTTCAAATCCTGGACGAGACTGATTGCATTTCACATAGCACTAATACCCTTGGGAAAGGTATGAACCCAATTATTCTCGCTCCAGCTAAGGGTAAATAGAAGGGCAGACTAGGTTCTTCACTCTTGATGAGGCAACTAGTTTAGGAGAAGGAAAACTCTGAATTCAAACCTGTTAAACTTCGCTTAAAATTGATCCGGAGGGGTTGGTAAATATGGGTAGCTAACATTTCTAAACAAGTCTGAGCTCTTTTATTCGCATACAATTGAATGGTTATACATATGATCTGTAAGTCAATTGTTTACGTAATCTTATTTTTAAATGTGTTTGCACACTGTTCAAAGGCTTCCAAATATTCTAACACGAATAGTTTTATTGAGTATTAATCGTTTGTTTACCCTTATCATCGCTATGTAACCTTAGCAATTTAATTATCATTCATTTGTTCACTCCCAGTTAAATAGTGAAACAGTTATATTTCTAACAATTCAATTTAACGTAAGTCATTTGTTTGCACGCATTTTAAATGTCGTACAGTTCCATTTGACCCAAATATAGGACCCTATACTGGTGCTACCACTCCGGTTCAGAGTGGACCTGGTAGCAATGGCAATGAAAGGGTACTCGTTTGACCACAAGTTCCCGATTGTTTAATGTCATATCCAAGACACTCGATGGAGGGGTCTTACCCCTCTACAGAGAGATTGTCGACGCATTCTGTAACCCAAGCCGACTAGGCTGGTCTATATGCAGAAGTGCATCCAGAGTCTACTAAAGCCCCAGCCGGCTGGTGGGGGCTATCATTCTTAATAAAAATGATCACTATTCTTCTTACAAACAATTTCCTTGTATCATATATTCCTATCTAGTACTAATCATTTTTTATATATCTATTTGACACACTGAAGGGAACCTAACAGGTAGTTACACACAGGATCTGAGTGGATCTGGGAGTAATGCCAATGAAATATGGGCACTTCACACTACCCAGATCCTTTACTGCTAAAAAAATATTTAACAAACTTTTTTCACCTTCTAACTAAACGAAAATATGTAGTTACGATTTCCTTTTTTTTTTTTTTTAAGTTTCACTCTGGAACCAAGTCTCCCGAAGCGGCCAGTTTAAAAATAGCCAAGCTTCTGTCAGCGCTTCACTTGCGCATCAAGCAACAAACCCACTCCTTACACCTTTTTAGTGGGCAGGTGCTTCCTTGGGGGAGTCCCCTTAGAATCAATTCATTTTTTTGTTTTTTTTACCACCACCCTGCACTGGAGTGACTTCGAGGATGTATTACAATACTCGTATATTTTGATAATTTTAATTAACATGAATTAATATAATATGATATGAAAATATAAACAATTTTTTAAACTTTCGTATTTCTAAGTAAATTGCCATTAATATTAACCGATTTTAATGTATATAACCAAAATACAGAAAAGTCTAGTTCCGAGTTTTTTGTTTGCACGATACAGTCAAAATACTCTTTGAGAATAAAAAAAGTTTCAAATTCAGTGTTCACTCAAATAATAAAGCAGGGCCACTCACCTTGTTTTTAATATATGACGAAAGGAAACTATCAAAAGGTTATAGTTAGTTATTCATATACTTGATGTATCATCTAACTACAGATGACAAAAACTCTCTTGCTTTTATATAAGTATATACTTCTAAAAAAAAAAAAAAAAAAAAAGCATCAATATCGTCATGAGAGGAGTTTCATTGAGGCGTGCTTAGCGTAGCGGTTATCGTTGCCAGAAATGAAATCGACCACCGGAGTTCAAATCTTGAACAGGGCTCTTTGCGTTTTGGGAAATGTGTTTATTGGTCAGCTAGAGATGTACAGTAAGGCTGACTGGGTTCTTTAACCTTGGTTAGGCAACCAGTCTTGAAAAAGGAAAATTAAATTTAAAAAAAAATCTTTACTCGATTTAAAAATTGACTGTCACATCGGGCCCTTTGCAGAGGGGTTGGTTGGTTGGATTTTATGGCATATCAACCTTTGTAAGTTATTTTACGCCAAATCTGTTTTTATGCAAATAGTCCGCTCTATTTCGAACAATTCAGTTTAGCATGAGTACACAGTTTAAGTGTCAAAAATATTTCCATTTCAAACTATTCAATGTTTTTAAACAGTTCTAATTCAGCTAATTCAGTTCAGTATAAAGTAGAAATTTTGTTCACACACTGTAAATGTCAAAACAGTTTTATAAACAATTCAGTTTAGTGTAAGAAGAGTCTCGGATGTAAAAGAAACAGTTCTATTTCAAACAATTCATTATGGCATAAGCACGCAGTTTAAATGTGAGTACAGTTTGATTGTCAAAGACATTTCTATTTCAAGCTATTCAGTTTAGCATAATTATGCCGTTAGTTCTATTTAACCCATCAATAGGGCCCTATCAGGTGCTACCACTCCGGGCTAGAGTGGGCCTGGGAGCGATGGCAATAAAGAGTACTCCGCATTCCCCAAAGCTTCAGCATTACAGGAACCTCACCATCAGATTGTTTAGTGTCATATGCAGGACACTCGTTGGAGGGGTCTTACCCCTCTGCAGAGGTGCAGTCGGTGTAGTCTACAGCCCCAGTCGACTGGGTAACAGATAACAGAGGGGTTGGGTAAACACAACGAAAGCCAGTCATTTTTCACGAGTCGTCTGGCACATACGATAAATATGTGGCTAATAGTCAGCATTTAAATATGTTGTGATAAATCTTAAACATTTTTGCCTTTTCGACTGGAGATTTAAACTTCGAAGACATCAGATACCTCTCAATGGGAGTTTCATAAAATGCATTTTATAATCGAAGAGAATAACGCATCGGTTGTTTTAACATTATGGCGACAATTTGAGGTTAACTCCCACACGAGACATTTTATGAGGGTCGACTTGAACACGAGGACGTGCTGTACGTTATATAAGCCTATATATGCACAGTTACGGTTACCCCCATATAGAAAGACCCTCACACACTGAATTTCTGTTTCATCTAATAAGAACGCTGTTTTCGATTTTTCGCTAAAATTCTACTATTGAACAAACGACGAAGATCAGAGATTTAAGCTGCGTGTTCTGTTATTTGACATGGAGAGACTATAGTTAGTTTTGAATGTGAGCTACCATCGTCTTAAATGGCTCTTCAGCGCTGATACTTCTTTCAAGGAATCGATGTCCGGAGACTTGAGGACCGGGAGACATAAAATGGACAATCATAAACTGGACGATAAATATGGTCAAATACCACGATGTGATCGACCGGCTTTTCGACATGGAACTCTACTGGCAAAAATTGAGAAATTTGAATTTGGCCTGCATCTGAAAGCTGAATATCAAAAATAAAAAAAAAAAGGATATAAGTGTTGCTTAAAGTAATGAAAAGAAGGGCCGTGGTAAAGCGAGCGGGAATGATAATGATTACGAATTTTATTTATTTTTTTTTTATCAAATTTTTGAATGGCTAACCATGATTACTTTATATTTTATTCCTTGCGAGATTTTCACATCAATATTCACTGGGTGACAACAAGGCTCATCAGATCTCCAGGATCTTTACTGGTATACTTGCCAATTTTAGTGGTGCTGTGGTCTGAATGGTTTCAAATTAATATTAGTGGCAGTAGTTGTAGTGACAAGAGTTTTGAGTAGTGTTTTTCTTCATTTTGAATTTAGTTGCTTTTTTGTCGCTAATTACTCAGTTCGTTATTTTCTTAACAATTAAAAACAGTGCATAATAACTTTCGAAAGATATTAGATAGAAGATACAATTCAAAATGGTAGCTGCTATTGCTTCAACGTTGCCAGCATGTCCGCAATAGCTTCTGCTTGCTGACAGAACCCAGTTATAGCCAGCCAAATTCTATCAAGTTAGCCAATTCATCCTACTTTTTCCCCCAATATATCTCGTGAGGAAGAAAACTATTTTACTTTTACAATGTCAAAGGATAAAGGGCTTATATATATATATATATATATTTTTAAATGAAATAATAAAAATGACGTACACACACACACATATATATGTTTTAGAAGACACTTCACTTTAAAAAATCTGATGATGGCTTTGTGCAAAAATCGAAATATTGAATATTGGCAAATAATTCAAAAATATAAAGCAATCTGAATACCTTGTTTTGTTTATTTTCATATTAGTACAATATATATATATAACTTGTAAAATGTTCCTAAGTTTGTATGGACATATATATATTCTTGTTGGTGGATGTCTATGTAAAGTTACATTCATATTATATGCAGGCAATATATATATATATATATATCTTATTTTGCATACTTGCCACTACGGATCACTGTGTATTCAAGTATTTTATCGTTAGTTTGGAGACAGAAGAAAATAATTAAAATATAAATAAATAAAACTCAATAAAAATAGAAGAAAGTGCTGAGATCGTCTGAGATAGAGTGTAGCAATGAAAGACAAATGAAAACAGAAAATATGAACCAGTGTTAGAGTGAGAGAGAGGGAGAGAGACTGACAGACAGAAGGTGACACGGGGAGGTATAAAAGAAAGAGGAGAAGTCAGAGGAGAAAAGGAAAGCTTCCCTGATGGGGCGATGACAGTGTTACTGTTGTTTGGCTAAGCAACGCTGATTGCCTATATCTGTCAGTTTCTTCTCGACGGAACGGATACCACGTCACGGGTCACGTGGCCGCCCGGTACACATTTGATTAGGCTGTTCTTAACGGCTTCGCAACTCTCTGGTTGGTTGGTTTAATTGGTTTCCATCTGCCGTCGTAGTGTCAAGACCCGGATGTTGGAATCGGATTCGTCTCATAAGACTTTTTTCTTTTCTTTTAGTTTCTCTCTCTCTCTCTCTCTATATATATATATATATATATATATATATATATAATTATTTTCGTTAGTATTTATTTGTATTTCTATCTGGTGTGCTATGTTCGGGTGAGGAATGTGCGAAAAAAAAAAAAAAAAAAAATTACGAATTATTTTGGTGGAAGGTTTATTTCCCTTTTCTTTTCTTTTCCAGCATTTTCTGGTTGAAATTATTTGAAGAAAAAATGCCATAGACACAGAAACAGAGAGAAAGAGGGAGAGGTGGAGAAAGAAAATATATCGAACGAGGAAGAAAAAAAAGAATAAAACTTAAACAATAAAGATAGAGACAGAAAGAATGAGAGAAAAGTATCCTGAATAACGATGGAGATATACGTAGAATACGCTATCAAATTTTGAGACAGGATTGTCTTTTTGTTGGCTCAGAAAAATTTTGGAGCAAGCGATATCTAACAGAATATTTTCTAATCATGTTTTCATAAAAGTAATACTTCTTTTAGTGTCCTTATGATCTTCACTATCCGATTGTACAACTCTCACTTAAATATTACAAACGTATGAAAATAACATTTACAACTGGAATAAAAGAAAATGAAGCGAACTTATTAATAAGGACTGATATTTTTAGACTATTTATTTATACATCTGACATTAATTGCAGGAGATCTTATTTTCAGTTGAATTATCTTAATTAGTAATATATTAAAGTTATTGATATATATATATCATATATTACGGTCTCCTGCCTTCCATCACGAGAACTATCCAAGTCAGACGAACCAGACATGTAGGACACTGCTGGAGACGTAGGGACGAGCTCATAAGTGAAGTACTCCTATGGACCCCCACATATGGCCGGGCAAAAGCATGACGACCAGCTCGAACATACATACAGCAGCAATGTGAGGATACGGGATGTAACCCTGAAGAGCTGCCAGAGGCGATGCACGATAGGGTGAAGTGGCGAGAGAGGGCCAGGGATATCCGTTGCTCGCAGCACGGCATGATGATCATGAAAGTTATTGACAAAAAAGATATTTAAAAAGAAGTATGCTGGTTTGATTGATCTTAAAGGCATTTAAACCTGTCTGGGGTTATCTTAAGTCCAGATTTTAGGGAATTGCGTATATTGTACTTTATATTTACATTTTTGCGCCGTTTAGTTTTTGTTGCACACTTTTGCATAATGTCAGCAATTCCAATCAAATACAAATCTTGCCCACTCGGCCGAGGCTGTAGAATACACCGACTGCATCTCTGCAGAGAGATAAGAACGTCTCCAACGAGTATCCTGGATATGACACTAAAAATCTGATGGTGAGGTTCCCATGATGCTGGAGCTTTGGGGAATGCGGAGTACCCTTTCATTGCCATCACTCCCAGTTCCACTCTGTCTCAAATAGAACTACATTTTGGACTTTGCTAAACTGAATTGCTCGAAATAGAATTCTTTTGTATGCTAAACGGAATTGTTTGAAATGGAACCGTTTTTGACTTTGAAACTGTGCTTACGCTAAATTGATTTTTTTTAAAAAATAGAACAGTTTGGGCATTTAACTGTCTGTAAACAAAAAAAAAAAACTGTTCTTGTTCTAAACCGAAATGTTTGAAATAAAATTATTTGATCAAACTGAATAACTCTAAATAGAAAGGTTTTTGACAAACTGTTTACTCAAGCTAAACTGAATTGTTTGAAATAGAACTGTTTTTTGTATAAAAATAGATATGGCATTAAATAACCAACAAAAGTTGATATGCCTTAAAACCCAAACAAACAAAAACTATACTTATACTAAACAGAATTGTTTGATTGGTTGGTTAGTTTTTTTATGGCATATCAACTGTTGGAGGTTATTTAACACCAAATCTATTTCTATGCAAATAGTTTTATTTCAAACAATTCAGTTTTAATACACAGTTCAATTGTCAAAAATATTTCTATTTCAGGCTATTCAGTTTATTCAAACAGTTCTAATTCACTTAATTCAGTTTAGTGTAAGTACAGATTTTGTTTACACACAGTTAAATGCTAAAACAGTTCTATATTAAACAATTCAATTTAGTGTAAGTGGGGTTTCAATGTCAAAAACAGTTCCATTTCAAACAATTCAGTTTAGCGTAAGCACACGATTTAAATCTAAGTACACAATTTAATTGTCAAAAACATTTCTATTTCAAACTATTCAGTTTAGCACAAGTACGCAGTTAGTTCTATTTAACCCATGGATAAGATCCTTTCAGGTGCTACCATTCTGGTCCAGAGTGGACCTGGGAGCAAAGACAATGAAGGAGTGCTCTGCGTTCTCCAAAGCTCCAGCATCACTGGAACCTCACCATCAGATTGCTTAGTGTCATATCTAGGACACTCATTGATGGGTCTTACCCCTCTGCAGAGGTGCCGTCGGTATATTTTACAGCCCCAGCCGACTGGGCAAAGATAAAAATTGAATGAGAGAAATTAATTTTTATGGAGGATAGAAAATATAAAGCAGATTTGGACATAATTAAAGATGCTTGTTAAATATAAAATTAGATTAAACTTAAAATATCTTTCGTTTGAAAATAAATTAAAAACGTTAAATATCCCTGTCGGCAGGGAGTGTAGAATACAGTTGAAGCATCTCGACAGAAGAGTAAGATCCCCACATACTACGAGTGTCTACGATATGAAATTAAATGATTTGAGGATAAGGCTCTACTCCAAGAACTTTGAGCAATGTTGAGTACCTCTCCATACCTATTACTCTCTGGTCCACTCTGACCTGGCGAGGTAGTATCTGATAGGATTCCATCTATGGGCCAAAAAGATATGTTTAATTATTTAGCAGTGTTCAAACAACTGCTTGACGTTGAATTGAATAGTTAATATTCCATGACGATGATTGAAACCATTTAACTATGTGCAATTAAAACTTTGGTGTTAGATAAAAATTCTTGAACCAATTTAACCGGATGCAAAATTCAATTATTAGTATTATGTAGCAATACCTTCTGCCATTTAACTGTGTGGAAGTGAATGAATCGTGTTGAATAGAATTATTCTAGTTATAGATAGTAATACTTGAAACCATTTAATTGTTTGCAAAAAATGAATTCAATGTCGTTCAAAAATGTTACCTACGGACTATCAGAATACGAATTATATATATATATATATATATATATAAAAACAGGATTCGGCATTAAATAAGCTGCAAGGGTTAATATGCCCTAAAACCCAACCAACCAAACACATTACAATAAGGAATAAAGCGTTCTATTACAATTTCTCATTGTCTAACTATATAAGAGGATTTCATGGAGACAAGAAAAACGACTAACAACATTTTTTAAAGGCTTTCCTTTAGTTTTTGTTTATAATTTAACTATTATAGTGCATGTAAAAAAACGGTAATATGATTTTTGTATGGAATGGTATTTCTGCCAAGAATCACTGTAGTATAGGTTGCAGCAGAAATACCGCCTTCATTTTAAACTGTCACCTTTGTGTTGCAAGGGAACACAGGTAAGTGATAATGATTGCTCTATCGAGTTGATATATTATCATTTTTATTCAAATGCGTTAAGTTACGATCATAGCACAAAACGATGCACACCATACGTTTGCTGTTGAAACAGTTTTTAAGACAACCGAATCTGTAATAAATACACAGAGAGCTTTATGAGCTTATTTCATGTTATATTTGAATGATGCTGTTCCGGATAAACAGTCTATACTGCTATAAGTTGAAAATTTCAGAACAACTTTGAGTTGATCGATTGATTTCAACAGGTCAACTCATCAAGCGTTATTTTTTGCCTAAGTTTTCAAGAACTGCGTTCATTTCAAAATGTTTGTATTGTTATTTAATTTTTTTTTTTTTGGAACACGGTCCAAACAAATACGAATAATTAAAAAAATATATTTGGCTCATATATATTTAATTATAACAGTTACTACCACTCCAGGTCAGAGTTGAGAGTTATGGAATGGAAAGGGTACTATGGAGTCTCCGGATATCAACAACTTGAGCCTCACCAGCAGATACAGTTAAGGGTCATATGAAGGATGTCTCTTTTTTGTAGGACTTTGAGTTATGGTGAAGTCTCAGAGATGTTTAATTCCACGGCGAGCTATTCATTACTGAAGATATTTCTTAAACTCAACAAGGAAAAAATATTTTTAAAATCTCAAATAAAATAATTTTTTTAATAACATTTGTAATACTCATAGTTTGATTTTATTCTATCTTTTTATTTGATAGAATTGTTTGCAATAATTTTCTTTTATCAAAGATTGCCTCTGACCGTCACTTCAATATTGATTCAACAAAAAAAAAAAAAAAAAAAAAAAAACAAGCTACATTCTAAAACGTGGAAAGTTTTTGCAGACACCACTAAGACAGAATTTACTACAATCAACAATTTATAAAATTCCCATCCTAGGACCACTGAAAATAATTCTATGCAAAGTTTAAAATATCCAGAAGCTTAAAGTGTAACCAAACAATCAAAAAATGAATAGTATCGACTAGAAAACATCTAAAAATTGAAACAGTGATTTTTATTATCGTATTTGACGGCAAAGAGGACACACATTTAACTTTAAAACATTCTATATCAATATCACTCTGGCATTATAAGTTATCGACTGAAATTTGAAATCAATGGCGCTTGATGTGAATGTAGTGAACTGGAGTAGTAATTTACTAAGCTTTTTACTTAAATGTGGCACAGGGCCATTGGTATGAGGCACCCAATGAGACTCGAACTCACTCGTGTAGGTTTGCTTGTCTAGCTTGATTAACCTTACACCACCATAGATGCCCTTGTAGTGAACTGGAGAAGCCCAAAACATTTTTTTAAATTTGTTTTATGAATCAGGAAATAAGATAATTTTACTTTTATACTCGCATATATCAGTATTCGTTTTTACAGACATTTCTACTTATAAAAAAAAAGGATTTCAGGAATATATCTATCTAAGCGTATCACATATATACATACACACACACACAGAGTGTATATATATATATATATATATATATATATATATATATATATATAAAATGTGTGTGTGTGTGTGCGCGCGCGCGCGCTCGATATTTCAGCTATAAAAAAATAAATCAGAGAAGAATTTCGTGACTGAGTTTCATATGTCTGATCCAGATTTCTGACGTGGCATTACAAGCTCAGCTGAGAATCGGTCTCGTGAAACCTATTTTTCCTTGTTTTAGTTCATTATGTAATTGAAATATCGTGATATTGCTTTGAATTTTCGCGAATATATCACAGTATTAAACTGATTTAATAGTAACATTTGTGTAAATATATCGTTTTAAATCATTAAAATACTGCGTTCTCTCTCTCTCAAATTATTATCAAAACTATTTAGTTAAACTATTTATTCAGACGCTATTCTGAAAAATAGATGTATCAATTTTCAGGTAAATTAAATGCTTTTTAAAAAAAATTGGGCCTCAAAGCATCTGCTAATTTTTGTAGGATTTATTTTCAAAAGAACAGAAACAATATCTGACCGTATGGCTTATAAATGTCTTGATTGTTTCAAGGATTATTAATTTTCTCTTGAAATAAAGTCCAGGCTGGGATAATCATTATTTTTCGATCAGAATGATTAAAGCAAATTATTGAGGAAAATCACACCAGATGCATCCTAAAACTTTCAGGTCAAGGAACATTGGACGTTAATATATGTAGAGCATTTCATAAAGGAAAAAGCTGGCCATAACTCTTGAAAAGTTTCTCTGGGAGTTGATAATAAAACCGAAATTCTTTTGATAAACCGTTACGTACTATATAAGACTAATTTTTCTTCCTGTCGTCGGGGCCCTAAATCGGCTCATTGTATCCACTACAGAGAGGTAAAACCCCATAAAAATATGTGTCTGAGGAATGACACTGCATCCGCTGGTGAAGCAACTGTTCTAGTGTAAAATCACCTATTTATCGTCATTACTCCCAAATCCACTCTAAACCGAAGTTCTATGCTAACGTCCCATGTACAAGTCAAGTAGATCACTTTGAAAATTGTTAGTATTAGATAGGAATACTTAAAGCCATGTATTAATTATTTGAAAAATGTAATGGTTTGAAATTTCAAAAAACATCGTTTAGGGATTACCATTATAACCTTAACATATGATTAGAGTTTATTATTGAAGGTTGTCCTATGTATGATACTAAACTGCATCAAATGGTGAGGCTCTAATTCTGGAGTTTGACGATTATGGAGTCACCCTATCATTTCTATTATAACTAGGGTCCATTTTAACCTGGCGTGATAGTAACTTATGGTTCCATCTGTGGCTCTATCATAAGTTTGAAAATTATTTATATTTGACAGGAATAGTTGATACAATTTGATTGTGTGAAGTTACTTAAAACTATGTATGTATTTACTAACCCCACCGAATGAGCTGAATACGACAAGTTCAATTTTCTAACAGGATCGAATAAAGAGTTTCTCTTCTAGAATGGTTGCCATACCAAGGCTAAAGAGCTCAGTGTGCCCTTCTATTTTACCCATATCTAGAAGCAGAATAGTTAGATTTATACCTAACAGTATTGACACTATGTGAAATGCAAACAGCCTTGTCCAGGATTTGAACTTGGTTCGACGCGTCCATTTCCAACAATGATATCTATTATACCACGAGCACCTTCTTGAAACGATATAATAGTTTTTAAAAAAATTACTTCTGCATTTAATACCACTACAAGCGTTGACCTGTCATTAAACCATCAAATCAAATAAGCACTTTTTTATATTAGTGATTCTGTTTTAAAGTAAAATTCATATCAGTAAATAAGTGAATAGGGAGTTCGATCCACACAAAGGACAAGAGGGCGACCCGAAGGCTCCTTTTTTAATAGCTACTACACCGAGGTGTAGGGGAGGGCGCTATTCCTTTCCCTGGATTGCTCCACTTTATCCTTGATCCGTACCTTATATTACTGAGTGTTAAGTAAGGAAGTATCAAGTACCATTTTTTTTTGTCTTTGGTATGACTCGACCTGGGATTGGGCCCTGGTCTCCCGGACCATAGGCGAACACTCTACCCAGTAGTGATAAAGTGAAAGATTAATATAGTAAATACAACTTTAGAGTAAACAATAGTTTGCAGAGTAAGCAGTTGTATTAAGAGCAAATATCAGTGGTTGTTCAATAAAGTGCGTATCAAAAAGCTTTCTATATACCAAAAGGACAGAGTCCTCTTGATATAGGGGCTAACGCACTGAACTGCGACATATTTATAAGCGAGTTCGAACTTCAGTCGCTCTATTACATTCCCATTTGAATTAATACCCTTAGGAAAGATATGAAATCCCCAATCCCACCGCAACTATAGATTAAACAGCACCACTGCTGCCCTTCTCCGAGGATGGCTTTGGTATGGGATAACCAAAGAATGTTGATATGCCATTAACTAAACCAACGATACATATCAAAGGAAGGCTTCAGTTTTGATCAGAAGTATACGAAAAACGAATTATATTATTTATGCTCGTATTCAACGATTTACTCGCCCAGTTGATGGGATTTAATTACAGCATCTGGTGCAGAGTGAGGAGAGAAATCCCCCCAAAAAGGTGTTTTGATTTGGTATGGTTTCTTTCGTTTAATAGCATATCAACATTTGTGGGTTATTTAATACCAAAACCATCCTTCTAGAAGAACAGTAGTGGTACTATTTAACCCATAGCTGAGAGGATAAGGGGGTTCATACCTTTCCCAAGGGTATTTGCCCGAAAGTGAATGTAATAGCGCGACTGGAGCTGGGACTCACTACGATTCCGCAGTCCATCGCTTTAACTATTACTCCACGAGGACACTCCAAGGTGTTTTGAGTATGATTGAATGTCGTATCTGAGTATCTTCATTGACATTTCTCTCTGGTCCAATCTGACCGTCAGTGTTCCTTCTTGTTTAGTAGGTTAGATAAATCTGTTTAAAAATTCGATAGAACTGTACGCACGAAAAAAACTTTTAAGAAACAACTGCACAAAAATGGAGATAAGAACTTACAAGGAATGTAATACCCCAGCATCTAGGCATAAAATAAACCTAGATGGTTTGATATGCCATTATAATCAACTGATTTACTCAAACTAGCATGGGGGGGTGTCCTCGTGGTGTAATAGTTAAAGCGATGGACTGCCGAATCGTAGTACGTGAGTTCGTACTCCAATCACGCTATTGCGTTCACTTTCGGGCAAATAGCCTTGGGAAATGTATGAACCCCCTTATCCTCCCAGCTATGGGTTAAATAGTACCACTACTGTTCTTCTAGGAGAATGGCTTTGGCATTAAATAACCAAAAAAGAGTTGATACGCCATTAAACAAAGAAACCAAACCAATCAAACTACCATCTACGTATTGTTTTTATCCAAACATTTAAGCCGGTGCACCTTCCAAGATACAGTTCTGTATTTGTTAATCTGTTTTTTTCTGAAGATTTTGTTCGTATGAACAGAGGTATTAGGCTTCTTACAATATCTGGGGTGTCTTCGTGGTGTAATGGTTAAAGCGATGGACTGTGGAATCGTAGTAAGCGAGTTCGTACTCCAGTCGCGCTATTATGTTCACTTTCGGGCAATAACCCTTGGGAAAGGTATGTATCCCCTTATCTTCCCAGCTACGGGTTAAATAGTACCACTACTGTTCTTCTAGGAGAATGGCTTTGGCATTAAATAACCAACAAAGGTTGATATGCCATTAAACAAAGAATCCAAACCAATCTTACAATATCTGCTGTTACTAATTAGTCATAACTGTTGAACAAGGTCGGAATTTAACTTTGTTATTCTGGAGGGAACGATTGCTCTAAACGTGACATGACCGTAAGTCTTGAAAATTTAAGAAATTTTGAACAAAAGCTTGTTTTTAATTGATTCACAATAGATAAGCACAGTCTTCACTTTGGTCATTAGAATTCGTTATGGATTTTATGTATTAGCAATAGAAAAAAACTTTTGGTTTGATGATTTAAAAACAAGGAAGGACCATACAGTTTATATTTCACTCTTTCAATTTTCCGTAACGATCCGCCAATTTTATTTCTTATTAACTTTTTTTTTTCTTATCGAAGATACAAAGGACGCATATCTACCGATATTTTATTAAAAAAAGTAAAGACAGGGTGTCAGAAAAATAAGACAAAAAGAACCCAGTGAATTCAGCGAAGGAAATAACACTACAGGAGATTTACTTGTTGTTGGATCAAATTGCAAAAATATGTAGGTGGCCCACACTTTTATGTACCGGGTTACAATAAAACTATAAAGCTTTGGCTTGGTCATCGACATGCTGTGTGCAATAAATGACATTAAAGTTAGTAATATATGTGAAAATATAGAAGATAAAGAAGTGTGTATATGTGCGCTGATAGTTGTATGCTTATAAGAATGAGCGTAAGCATGAATACTAGAAGGATAGTCATAAAAATTCGTAGGTGTCCTTTGGTAACCTACTGTACTCTGTGTCACTTATGAGATTGCGCTGAAAAGTTCGCGGCCAGACGAAGGTCGGAAAAACTTAAAGCTATGAATTTTAGAAGTTAATATTTTCATCTGCAGTTTAACTTACTTGACGCATCGTTTTTTCATACTTCTTTAACGTTTCTTCCTTTAAAAAAAATGGTTGGTTGGTTTGATGGCATATCAACCTTTATAGGTTATTTAACGCCAAATTCATTTTTATGTAAATAATCTGTTCTATTGAAAACAGCTCAGTTTAGCATAAGTATACAGTTTAATTGTCAAAAACATTTCATTTCAAACTATTCAAGCAGTTATATGTAATAATTCAGTTAACTGTAAATACAGTTTTAATGTCGAAAAACAGTTCTATTTGAAATAATTCAGTTAAGCATAAGCACGCAATTTAAGTGTAAGTACGGTTCAACTGTCAAAAACGTTTCTATTTCAAGCTATTCAGTTTACTCAATTCATTTTAGCATAAGTATGCTGTTAGTTCTATTTAACCCATAGATAGGGCCCTATCAGGTGCTACCACTCCGGGCCAGAGTGGACTAGGGAGCGATGGCCATGAAGGGGTACTCAGCATTCCCCAAAGTTCCAGCACTGCTGGAACCTCACCATCAGATTGTTTAGTGTCATATCCAGGACACTCGTTAGGGGGGGGTCTTACCCCTCTGCAGAGGTGCAATCAGTGTATTCTACAGCCCCAGGCGACTGGGCAATACACAGAGTTAAATGTCAAACAGTTTTATTTCAGATAATTCAGTTCAGCATAAGTACACAGTTTAGACGTTAAAAACAGTTCTATTTCGAGCAATTCAGTTCAGCACTAGTACGCAGTTCCAATGTCAAAACTGTTCTATTTTAAACAATTCAGCTTAGCATAAATACGCAGTTTAAATGCAAAAATCAGTATAGTGAAAGAAGCACGTAGTTCTGTTTAACCCATAGATAGGACCCTTATCAGGTGCTACCACTCCGGGTCAGAGTGGACCTGGGGGAAATGGCAATGAAGGGGTACTCCGAATTCCCCAAAGCTCCAGCATTGCTGGAACCTCACCATCAGATTGTTTAGTGTCATATTCAGGACACTCGTTTGGGGGGGGGTCTTACCCCTCTGCAGAGAAGCAGTCGGTGTATTCTACAGCCCCAGCCGTCTGGGAAAAAATGTTTCGATGGAAACTGAAAAAGAAATTATCATTTTCATCATGGTGGCAGAGATTTTTTCTAAATAATGTAGCACCAGTCCAGAAAAATACGCAAAACGACGTTGATCTTATATACACATGGGAAGGGAAAGTGCACAGCATTAGACCCTAAACTTTCTGTATCATGTGAATCGTTTGAGGAGGTGTTTGTGGTATAACGGTTATTGTCGTAAGAAATGGACACCACGACCGGAGTTCAAATCCTGGACTAGACTTGTTGTTTGGGTTTTATAGCATATCAACCTTTGTACATTATTTAATGCAAAATCCACTTTTATACAAATAATCAGTTCTATTTCAAACAATTCAGTATAGCATTAGTACACTGTTTGTCAAGAACAGTTCTATTTCAAGCTATTCAGTTTAGTCAAAGTTCTATCTTAACCAATTCCGCTTAGTACAAGTAGAGGTTTTCTTTAGATACAGTTAAATGTCAAAACAGTTCCATTTCAAACAATTCAGTTTAGTATAAGTACGCATTTTAGTTCTATTTGACCCATAGATGGGACCCTATCAAGCGCTATCATTCCGGGTCAGAGTGGACCTGGGAGCAATTGCAATTAAGGGGTACTCCACATTCCCCAAAGCTCCAGCGTTACTCGAACCTCACCACCATGTTGTATAGTGCCATATCGGAGCACTCGTTGGTTGGGTCTTACCCCTCTGCAGAGATGCAGTCGGTGTATTCTACAACCCTCCCTCAAGCCGACTAGGCAACTAGTGTGTCTATATATATATATATATATATATAAGTGTGTGTGTGTGTGTATCTTACTTCATGTATGTTTACATTCCAAGATTGAAAAGCGTGGGAATTTGACAGGATTGCCTTTACGAGTTTATAACTTAGATATTCGATTTTGTACATGTTCATAAATAATTTCCTATGTTTTTCTTTGGTTTCCGTGTTGAATGGCATCTTAACCTTTGTTGTTTGTTTAATGGTGAAGCCATCCTTGTCATAGAACAGTATTTGTGTTATTTAATTCATATCCGGAGGTGATGAGGAGGTTCATGCCTTTCCTAAGGGTATTGGGCGAATACGAACGTAATAGCGCGACTGGATTTCGAACTCGGTTACTACGATGTCGCACTACGCCTCACGGACTCCAATTAAAAAAAATTCTCAAGCGCTAAGATCAGTCTAAAGAGTTAATGAATTTTTTAAAACATTCTGAACGATATTTGAAGGTTAAAAGTGTTTTTTTGGGGGGGATGAGTGGGTTAGTTTGTTGTTGAGTCCATTTGCGGTTGGAGTCTCAATACCTACCTATCTTCGTGGGCTCCTAAAATTGATGTGGTATTTGTTTTTCGTTTGTTTGTTTGTTTTTTCGATAATCTGTTACTGTAAATTTAGCATCCCTGGTAAAAATTGTGATGGAAAGCGGAAACGCTGTTCAACTAGGTGAAGTTACTTATAATTTGAAGATTTACTTCCGTATCTATTACTGTTTATTCTAAAATTTAAAGGCCATTATACTTATATATATATATATATATATATAACTCGTACTAACGAATGTATTCTAAAAGATAGATTTTTCTGCAATTACCATTTGATTCGAGGTAAATTTTAAAAGGTCTTATTGTCAATTGAAGTAGACAATAAACCAGTATAGATTATGTGCTGACAACAGAGTTTGTTTCTACCCTTGCATCCTTGCGAAAATCTAAATTTCTTTTTTAGTTTTTTTCGAAGAGCTTTGCTCAGATTTTGTTATTCTCGATCATTATTCAGAATTTGAAATGTCTCTGAGTTGGAGTTTTAATTAAAAGTTTCTCAGCGATTCTAAATGCGTGCTAATGAGAAAACAGTGTTATTGAATGTTGATTATATATGTACATATATATCATTCCCTTGCCTTTCTCTCACCACCCGTCCCTATAATGCATCGCTCTTGGAATTCCTCAGGACTTTATCCACCGTAGTCACTGAGTTGATGTACGTATATTTTGGATGGTTATACAACAATGGTGTGTCCATGTATAAAAGCCTAAATTTGAATTTCGTTTATGAGTTACTCTCTACTTCTCCAGTAGTGCTCAACAAATGTGCACATATTTTTACCCTCACAGTGTGTGTGTGTGTGTGTGTGTGTGTATAAAACTAAAATCCACATTTCAAGTCTTTATTTATAAAATTTCACTTATTTTTGCTGCACATATATATATATATATATATATATATATATATATATATATATATACACACACATTAGTTTCGTGTGCACAGAGATATTAAACATGAGTATAAATGTGTGCGTGCATATGTGTGCCTGTGTGTGTGTGTGAGAGAGAGAGAGAGAGACAGATCATGAAATTATGAACTAACCACAGGTATGTTATCTGACAGGTAATAAGCGAACCAAATCCAACAATTCTTCACCTTTGCTTTATAGTTTTTCGCCTGACTTTAATGTCAATAATTGTCAGAAAGAGGACAGAGGAAGGAGACAATGATAACAGTGCAAATCAGGGTCGGCGAAAATGGAAAGAGAAAGAAAAGAAAGAGGTGGTGGTTGTTGTTAATAATAAGAAGAAGGAAAAGAAGGATGTACTGGGGAAAAGCAAAGAAAAATAAAAAATAAAAAACACAGCTGAAGGGAAAAAGAAATAGAGGTACTTATCTTTTCCTCTTTCTTTCTTGCAATGGTTACAAAGCAGCTCAATATTTTATAAAAAGTAGAAAAGTGTTTGCTTTCCCTTTGATTTTTTTTTTTACTTTTATTTTAGCACTTATTATAAATCATTGATTAATAAGCAACCATATTTTAAGTTTTGAATGACATAGTAAATGAAATGTTTAACGAACTAGTTTAGCAGACTATCACTATGTTCAAACTGAACTGGGGAGCTCATACTTCTGCTTTTGTTCCAAGCTACGGCATATTTCTTCATTATCAAACATAATTGAAGTTCCCCCATCATGATAGTGGATACTGTCTCCTATGAAGCTCCTTGAAATCTTAATTTATTTCATGCTAAACATATATATATATATATATATATATATATATATATATATATAACACGTACACAATTGTCTTCTCAATTCATAAACCCTTAAATACACAAACACACATTATATATATATGAAAGCAAATATGCATCTACATCTGACAGTATGATTATTCTGTTTTTCTGCTTTCTTATATATATATATAACTGGTTAAATGGCTCTAAGTGCAGTCACTTTTTCGCCTTTCCAATAATTATTAGATGATCGCATTGGAACAGATTCACCGAGTGCCGTCATTATCCCAACTTAGGTATGCTCTATCACTCATAAAAAGCACTCTTGGTATATAAAAAAGCAAACTATATATATATATATATATATATATAAACAACGAGTTTAGAAAAGTATATATATGGTGTCTCTGGGGTCTGGTATTAGTTCGGAGCCAAATCATCATCAGGAATAACTTAAATGACCCAGCTGTATTTAATGATGCTACCAGACTTGGATGGTTTCCTGTCACAGAGTAGGAGGACCAGATGTAAAAGCAAACTCCTCATATATTCTTGTATACACTACTTTCTAGTTGATGTTCTAAAGCCCAGAAATCAAATGCTAATTCAGTGATGTAAATTTTGAATTAACACACCAGATGACAGAGTCAAGACGCTGAGCTGTTAACGTCATCTTCATTTAAGAAAGTCGAGACGTCATTTTATATTATCAAAACTGAAACAACTGGCGTTTTGCCTTTTCTTTTTTTCCACCTTGTAGTAGCTTGAACTGACTAACAATGAAATTCATTGTACTATAGGTATTTTCCCGCCGTTTGGTTTCTTTCAATCGATTTACCATCTCAGTCTGTGATTTACGTTGTTGCTGACACAGGCAAATAATTTTACCGAAATAGCTCTGCAATTCTTTTAAAAGTGAGAATGTTTACTTTCTCTACTTCCGGAAGAGGGAGCATATTCCATTTATTTGTAACAGGGCAACGAGGGTGTGATGTTTCAATCATTTCAGCATGTTTACGGTGAATTGTGTTCCCAAAACCTATTACTCCACGTCCTAGTTTTATGTCATTTGAAATTTCTCAAACATATGTAAATAATGTAATGTTTGGAATAGTTGTCTTTTAGGGTCCAGTGCCGATAACTGATGTTTGTTTCAAATATTAATTTTTCAGGCAATCATCGTGTCTAAAATTGGAAAACTTCCAAGACTTCAATAAAGTTATTGCATTTTTATAAAATTCCTCGTTGTGATGTGTCATTTCAAGTGAATAAGTTATTACTGAAATTCTCATGTGCACATATATATGTATATATATATATATATATATATATATATATAGGAGAAAGAGAGATTTGAATAGCGAAGATAAAGAGTAAAGTGCGCACGGTACAGTTACCATACATCCCTGACTGTGTCTACGTTATTCAAACTTTGATAAACATATGCTCTATCAGCGATATTGTATACTGTATATATCTTAATATTGATGACAGACCATATTTATCTAAATAAGATAGTGTAGACATAAAATCAGTTTCTCGCTTAAGTGATCCTTGGACCATATACATATATATATATATGAGAGAGATACATTATAACAAGGTATCCAAAAGTAATATAAATTTTCATTTCCTGGGAAATTAGTGATGTGCAACTTTCTGAAGAAAACGGTTTGAATTAAATCATTTAATTAAAACTTTCGTATTTATGTACCCCTATAAAAACATTTACTGGCACCAACAGTTTATGTTCATCAGAAAATATACACAAGTTTAATGGGTATTCGGAGACGCTCCCTGTATTTCTTTTCGGATCTCTCCTAAGCAAAATATTCAAAAGATATCGACCATATAATTGAAGCAGCTTTGAAATATCCATGATGTGGTAAAAATATGAGAATGTATAAAATGTATCTTACTGCTGAACGTTTCCTCCGAGTACAAAGCAGACGTCGTAAAAATGCGTGAATCACGCACTTCAGAGTGCGTTTCACTGAAGTATAATATTATATCAGGATTTTTAGAACAATTGTTCCTAGGCCATTTTTCCAAACAAGACAATAGATAAATACATCTCAGGTAGGGTATTGGTTATCAAGCTACGCTAGCAAATCATTTTTACACCAAAGTCCCCCCCCAACACTCTGAATAGTCGATGTAACTGACATGGGTAAAGGCTTAATTAGCTTGCGATAAGTCAAAATTCATCACTTTTGGAGTAGACCTGGGAAATGAAATTTATGCGTGTCCGATCCCTCGGTAAAGATGCAGAAGAGGTATTCTACAGCCGAAGCTGATTTTTCTTTCTGATTCAACATGTAAGTTAAGCAAAACTATTCCCGCTTTGGGTGTCACAATGGTTTATTTATAAAAGATCGGGTCTTTTCTTTCATTGATTATGCAAAAATACACAACGCCTTCCTTTTTAACATCTGTCCAAAGAAAAATCTCGGTAAAATTTTACCCTTTAACCCATCAGATTTTAGCGAAAACTCAAAATCAGATTCTACTTTTTTTTCTTTTTTTTTTTTTTTGCGAATACGTGTAAACAGCATGAAAAAAAATGTCCGCAAAGAAGAAATTTTGAAAAAAAAACAAAAAAAACAATATTTTAAATTTTAGATGGGGGGATCACTTTGTTATATAATTTTTACGAAAAATGATCACCCACTTCTAAACCAGCAAGCATTGCTGATGACCAGAGATAGCGGTAAAGGAACGTGTAACCATATTAGTAGAAATAAAAATTGGCCAAATTAGTGCCCTCTCACCACCATCACGCAGTATGTCCTATTTTCTTCTTTTTTTTCTGCTGAAACGTGGGCGCTTTTTTATTTCAAGTATTTCATCACTTAAATTCCCCCTCAATTTTTATGTAACACACATTTTTTTAAAAATTTTACTGAAAAAAAGAAAAAACATCCCCACCCCAAATAAACTTAGTAAACACCTCCACCCTCTCCATCTGATTTCCCAACAAAAAATGAAAAAAGAAACTGGTCACACATCCCTTTTCCCGCTCTTTCTGATCGTCAGTAATGCTTGCTGGTACGGAAGAGGGTGGTCATTTTACGTTAAATTTGTTATATCAAAGTGATCCTCCCTTAAATTCTTAAATATTGTTTTTTGTTTAAAAATTTCTTTACGGATATTTTTTCTGGCTGCTTGCATGCATTCGAAAAAAAAAAAAAAAAAAAAAGAAAAAAGGAAAAAAAAGGAGAATCTGATTTTTAGTTTTCGCTGAAATAGGGTGGGTTAAAGGGTTAAAGTTTACCAAAATTTCTGTATTTACCTAATCCATTTCACCATTAGCAGAATTTTATACAATGTCAATCGTTTTTAAAATCTGGTTTTCAATTCAAGGTTTTCATTCTCCCAGACTGGTTGCCTAACCAAGACTGAAGAACCCAGTCTGAGCTAATATTTACCGATAGACGAGTTCATGCCTTTCAAAATGGGATTTGCTCAAAGTGAAACAGCCTCAGCCGGGATTTGAACTCGAGTCACTTTTCCATTTCCTATGACGCTAACAGCTCCCCAAAAGAAAAAATATAACTGGAAACAAACGTATCTTTTCGGCTCAAATCAAATGACAAACTTTTTTTCTTATGACGCCGAGAAGATTACAATTGCTGTTGAGTTTGATTCTCAATCGAGCCTCATATTTCTAGCCTTGTGTTAAACTATACTACTTAGACAATATATATCTGTATTTATGTCAAATCTACGATAACCACAAGAAATTAATCTATTTATCCTTGACTTTTTAGGCATTCCGCTACCAAATATCTTATCAGGTTTTGTATTTGTCTTTAAATTGGAAGATGGAGAAATAAAGATTATTTTGCTGATAATGGCTGACTGGTAACGTCTCAGCGTTGGAATCCGAAGGCAATTAGTCCGTATGTCATATGCTCATACTATCACCAATCTCAATGTATATCATATACGTGGGTGTGTTTATGTTTGCAAATGCGTGTATCCCAAAAATCGACTGTCTAATATATGTACACAAGTGCATATGTACACACGTATGAGTTTATATTTATGTCTGCGTATACGTACGCCACTTTGACAATTATACTTGCATATGCGCACACATTTCTATATTGGCTAATTGGTAAGTATATTGGAAAATGAAAGGATAGATACTTTTTGGTCAAAACTATATTAATTTATTTACACAACTGTTTATTTGCCCAGTCTGCAAAGAGATAAGACTTCTCCAACGTATGTCCTGGATATAATATTAAACAATCCGATGGTGAGGCTCCTGTCCTTGAACTTTTGGAAATACGTTGTACCCCTTCATTGCCATTGCTTCCTGGTCCATTCTGACCCAGAGTGGTAACACCTGATTGTGTCCAATCTATGGGTCAAGAAGAACTGTTTGACGTTTAAACAGGGTACAAACAAATGGCATATGCTAAATTAAATCATTAAAAATAGAACTCTTTGATCATTTAACTATGTAAAACCATTTAACTGTGAGCAAAAAATGAGCACCGGCTCATTTAAAAATGTTATCTTAAATGTATTAAAAAACCATATATATTTAATATGTGTGTATAAACAGGATTTAGCATTAAATAACCTACAATGATCGATATGTCATAAAAATAAACCAAACAAATATTTATATATATAGTAGCATTTTGTCGTGGTACGATAATTAGTAAGCTAGTCTTGCGGATAAATTTGTGACTTCGATAGCCACAAGGTGCTAGTTACTTGGTCATGAGCTAAATCTAACTTGTGCTTAATGTTTGCTGCATTACATACCGTGCGGTAGTTAGCTACGTTCGCTAGTTGAACATTGTTAATGAGTTCAGCCCTGGTACCTAAAGAATCCCCGTAGTGCAGTGGCTAAAGTGCTGGACTTAGATATAGTCGTAAGCGAGTTCGAAATCCATTTGCGCTATTACGTTCATTTTCAGACTAATACCCCCTTATCTATCACCCAGCTGTGTGTTAAATGGTAACACTGCTGATCTTCTACAAGGGTGGCTTTGAAATTAAATAAACCACAAAAGTTAATATGCAATTAAACAAAAAACAAAGCATAACCAAATCACAATTTAGAATACGCCGAATCCATTTCCGCAGAAGGTTAAAACTCTTTCAACCCCACTAAACTGCATCAGATGGTGAAGTTCTAGTCCTGGAGTTTTCGGAAATGTGAACTTCGCCTTCGTTGACATTATTTTACGGTCCACTCTGGCACCGATTGAAAGTACATGTTTAGGTTCTGCTTATGAGTCAAATAGAACTGTTTAATCATTTACTTTATTTGAAACCACCTAACTATGAGCAAACAAATGATTAATATTAAATCTAATTAATATTATAATTATCATAAGATAGCTATGCTTGAAACAATTTAAACGTGGGCAAATAGAACTATTTGTGTTATACAGCAATACTTGAAACCCTTTAACTTTGTGCCATTCCCTCACTAGGATGTTGCAGTCCAGCTCTAGCTCGTTTGAGAATGTTACCGACAAATTATATATATATATATATATATATATATATATATATCGGGGGTTGCGTAATAGACAGGATTTGGCATTAAATAACCAACAAGAGTTCATATGCTATGAAATAGAACCAATAAACCGACGAGCATCCCCGCAATTCTTTTATAGACCAGACAGCTGGTGCTGTAGAATACGGCAACTGCATTACTGCAGAGAGGTAAGACCACACCCACTCCAACGAGCATATTGGATATGACACTAAACAATGTACCTTTGAAGAATGTGGAGACCAAGTTTATTGCCATGGCCCCTAGGTTCACTCTGACCCGGAGTGGTAGCACATGTTAGGTTGCTATCACTGGTTTAAATAGAAATTGTATAATCACTTTATAAACTTAAAACCATTTAACTGTGTAATGTTGAATGGAATTACTAGTATTAAATAGCTATACTTGAAACCATTTAACTGTGCAAACAAATGAGCTCTGGCTCGTTTGAAAATTCTTTACCAACTTGCGGTGCGTTTATAAATCAAATATATTAAATATATACGTATGTATTTACCTGCCACTCGGCACAGTAGGATGGGATACAAGGTCAGTTTTCTTAGATGAATTAAACAGGTTTTAATTCATAGTTTTCCTTCTCCTAGAACAGTTACCATACCAAGATTGAATAACCCAACTGCCTAACTATTTGACTATAGCTGACGAGAGAAGATTTGGATTTATATTTTTCCCAGAGCTATTACTGTTATGCGAAATACAAACAGCCTCGTCCGGGTTTTGAACACGGTTAACCGTGTTAATTTACAACGTTGATTACCATTACTCCATGTCTAAAACAGGATTTGATATTAAAGAACGTTTCAAGGGTTGACATGCCTCAAAACGCAACCAACCAGTCAAAAACCAAACTAGATGCTGCTTTGTAACTGACAAACTATTCACATTAGTATTTGCAAATATAGATAAACTATACGCATGTATCTAAATGATTATATTGGTATTTTTATAAAATATATTTAAGTATATTTTTCAAGTCAGTAGGGCAGAGTGTACACTGATTATATCTTCTACCAAGGGGCAATACCCTCTCCTCCCAAAAAAAAGGGATGCCCAAGGTATGTCACTAACACCCATCTGATTGTGAGGATTTAATTTGGAGATCTTTGTTGCGGCGAGCCCTATCATTGTTATTAAACACAAATCCAATCTGACCTGGGGTAGCAATACGTGTTAGGGTCTTATCAATGAGTGAAATAGATCTATTTAAAAATTATTCGTTTGCACTATTTGAAAAAAGACTCAGAAAAAAAAAAGCTACAAAGAAAATATAAAAATACGATGAGCACTATTCAGTAACCTCTCGACATAAAATAACTCTTGACGTGTTAAAATAACAGTAACACCAACTAATCTAAAGAATACATTTACTTTAGATTTATTAGTCATTTGATCCTACACTAATACTGTACAAATTGATAATGAACTATTTGTATGAGGTGTGTGTGGTACTGTTTATATTTGTATAAAAACGGGGGAAAAGTGTCAGTGATTATGAATTAACGAAGAATTCACTGAATGGATAAAGTTCTTATATTGTAGTAGTACATTTTGTTGTAACGCATTGAACTTATTTCATCAAAGAAATGCATTACAAGTTAGGAAAGAGAAACTATAAGTGGTTAATTATCAATGCAAGCGTTTCTATTTGTTGGGATTTTATGGCATATCAACCTTTGTAGGTTAATTAATGCCAAATCTATTTTTATACAAATAAACAGTTCTATTTCAAACAATTCAGTTTAGCATGAGTACACAGTTTCATTATCAAAAACATGTCTATTTAAAGCTATTCAGTTTAGTCAAACAGTTCTAATTCAAACAAATCAGTTTAGTATGTATATACTATTGGTTTACTCACAGTTAAATGTTAAAACAGTTGTATTTCAAAGAGTTCAGTTTAGCATACAAAAAAACTTCTATTTTGAACAATTCAATTTAGCATAAATACGTAGTTTAATTGTTCAAACAGTTATATTTCAAGCAATTCAGTTTAGCAATAGTACACAGTTTAGTTCTATTTGATCCATAGATAGGACTCTTTCAGGTGCTACCACTACGGGCCAGTGTGGACCTGAGAGCGATGGCAATGAAGAGGTGCTCCAATCGAGGACATTCGTTGGAAGGGGGTCTTACCCTTCTGCAAAGATGCAGTCTGTGTATTCTACAGCCCCAGCCGACTGGGCAATTAAGAGTTACGGATATCATAGAATTATTGTAAGTATGATACATTGTAAAGTTTATTTCATCATGTTATTTTTTAACGTATATACTCGAGTATACGTCGAGTTTGAAGAACTAATTTTTAATCGAAGAGTTGTCAAGCTGCATATAAGTAATAATATATGAATTTCGAAATTTAGACATAATGAGAACGGCAAGGAACTTTGGTGTTAGTATCTTTGTTTAATGGTATATTAACCTTTAGTTTATTTAATTACAAAATCATATTTAAAGAAGAACAGAAGTGGGGCTATTTGACATATAGTTATTGGGTGGGGGATAAGGAGAGTCATGCCTTTCCCAAAGTTTTAGTCTGAAACTGAACGAACGAGCGTGATTGGAGTTCGAACTCGCTTACTTCGAGACTGCAGTACAGTACATTAGCCATTACCTTATGGGGGACTCCCCAAAAAGTAATCTTTGAAATAAGTTAATAGTCTGGTGGACATAAATCAAAATATGACGGATACATCGATTTATACACGAGTATAAACGTGTACACGAATTTACTGCGGGAAATATATGATGTATCATTCTTTCCATAAATTTTTTAGATCATGCAATATTTTTCTTAAAGAAAGCTAACGGGATGAATATCTTCTGCTGTTATTATTGTGTTGATTCTGTTGACGTTGGCTTCACGCAAACAAACATGGCTGTCAATAAGAGAAAGAAATATTAAAACGGTGGAAAAAATTCAAATGAACTTAATCTGCGGTAAAATTGATAGTAAAAAGTTTTTAAAAAAAACTTAGTTAAGCTATTACGCACGAAGGTCAAGGTTATTGTCGTTTGGCGTCATAACTGCTAATTGATTAATTACACGTGTCACAGTCACGTCATTTGTTAATGATAAAGTCGTTTTTATTGATTGGCTCCTGACCCCTGACGTCAAAGACCAATAAACAACAGCGACAACGACAAGAAGCTATCAACGTGTAAGAATTAAAAATCTAAACAGCAACAAAAATGAAAGATTCAAGGGAAGACAACAGCAGGAACAGCAAGGGCAGCAGAAGCAGCCTCGTATAATAACAATTCCACGTATTTATTAAACGCCTTTTAGTCAGACAAAATGCATCCAGTGAGAATAAAACTCAACGCGAAGAATAGTCCGTTGGAGTTCGTATTTACCCAAACTCCCAACCCGAATAGAATATGATGATAATCATCATGTCATGCTGTTAGCATGGATTTCCCTGACTCTCTCTCTCTCTCGCCATTCGTCTCTATCATCCTTTGCTTCAAGCAGGTTTTCTAGACTACATCCTTTTCTGAACAGAGCTGTTGTAGATAAGTTCTAGTTAGTCGGATAACACTTGCTTGTCCGTGTGAAAGGGTCCATAGGAGAACGTCGCTTATGAATTCGCTCTTACATCTCCAGCAGTGTCCTGCATGTCTTGTTCGTCTTATTTGGATGGCTTTAGAGATGGGAGGTAGGTGGCCGTACAACTGCTGCTCTTTAGGATGTTGCTTCAAAGATTTATTCAATATAGCTCGTAGCATTCTCGTACAATTCCAGTCTAGGTTTTCCTCAGTACGCTTAATCGGGCCACAAAGTTCGAGTCTAAAAAAGTGCAGTAAGAATATAGTCTAACTTTCAAAACAATTGCACAACTTAAACCTCGCATTTCATTGGTGGGGTAGTACCCGTCGCGTAGTGGGTAACGAGCTGGACTGTGACATCCCAGTGAAAGAATTTCAGCTCCAGTCACGCTAATTCGTTCACTAATACCTTTAGGAAATATATAAAACACCTATCCTCCACTGCGATTCTTCTACCAGGATAACCCATGAAGATTGATATGCCAAACAACAAAGAAATCAAACCAAACCAAAAATTGACCTTGTGATAAAAACAAAAAACATTGAATCAAGAATACAGGTATTATTACACTCTTATTTTTACCTTGACCTTTCTGGCATGTATTTAGTATCAAATAACCCATAAAGGTTAATTGGCCGTAAAGCAAAAAAGCAAGCCTAATTTCATCTGTTTAACATAGGAGGTGCTCGTGGTGTAGTCGGACACGGCGACACGAGTTCAAATCCTGGACGAGACTGATTGCATTTCACATAGCACTAATACCCTTGGGGTAGGTATGAATCCAATTATTCTCCTTCCAGCTATGGGTAAATAGTAGGACAGACTGGATTCTTCAGCCTTGGTGAGGCAACTAGTCTAGGAGAAGGAATACTCTGAATTGAAACCTGTTAAACTCCGCTTAAAAACTGACCTTGTGTCATATCCTGCCCGAGCGGAGGGGTTGGTAAATAGTATCTGTTTAACATAGCCTCAAAGAAAACCGCATTGCGTTCAAACCACAGACATTCGTATTTTCTCCGGCTTAAAGTGACCTAATACAAGGCCATATTATAGCTCTTAGAATAAAAACTAAACTGTAATTGATGTCAAACACCAATAAACAATAACGACAAGCACAAAAGGCTATCGACAATTAAGAATTAAAGATACATAGATAATAAAGAAACTCTGAAAGTTGACGCAATCAATATGTCCGAAAAAGAAAAAAAAAGGGGGGTTCAAAAAAGAAAAAAATTATGGGATTCTTATTTTGAAAAATATCCGTAGTCAATATCAAAAGAAATGTCGACAAAAGATACATACTCTATTTTATTCATTCATTCGTTCATTTATTTTTTGGTGAGCCTAGCATAAGCCAGAATTTTGCTACATTTCGTAAGGATTGAACCTAGCGTGCTAAGTAAAATAGATCATAGGTTTTAAACAAGAAGATCCTTTTCTTGTTCTCTACGTAAATAAATCTGCTATTGGACCTAATTATATAGAGCATTTAAAACGGATGGAACTTACTATGCTATGAATTCAGAACAGCTTGCATACCATTGATCAACGAAATTTTTGTAGGTGTCAGGAGAATATAGAAGTGATTAAATTGTGCCATTGTCAAGATAGGTAAACTAGTAAATATTACAGCTATCTTATGTTTTAAAATGAGGCGATATATTGATCAATTCAGTGCACAGTATAAATACTACAGGTAATACTGATGCTCAATCATAGACTCGATCATAGTCTTTAAGTTGTCCTATAATTACTCCGTGTGGATAGTGGAGACAGCAACGTCCTTAGCCAAGGAGACGTGGCTGCCACTCCTAAAATGACATAGGAAATTTGAAATACGGTTTCAGGTTAAGAAAAGTCAGCTAGATTCTGAGTGCATAATGGCTGGTGGAATCTAGTTCAATATCATTCGGACCGGTCTCCTTCAGAAAAACACTAAAAGTCTTGGTCGTCCGAGTTCATAATGGGTTAAAGAGTGGTGAAACGAAGAAAGAGAAAGATGGTGAATGATGATTTTAGATAAACTGGTTAAACTAGTGCAACTGTACTAATTAGTGTGGTCATTTTGAAGAGAGAGAGAGGCACTGCAAGGCGAGGTGGGTATTTATTTAAGAAAGAAGGAAGTGAAAGAGTGGCAGTGTGCAGAAATTAGTAATAAGGAAATAGAGAAAGAAATAGATTTTTTTAAGAATATGTGAAAGAAAAATGTTTGAAATAAAGGACTATGTAACAGAAAAAGGAGGATGCAATGTGGAGGAAATCTAAGAAAGAAAGAATATATTGAAATATACGAGCTTGAAAACAAAGAAAATGTTGAAAGATATAAGATGCAGAAGAAAGAAAGTACTGAAATATATGAGCAAGTGAAGAAGGAAAATATTCACAAGTGCGGGATTCAGAAGGAAGAAATCTAAAAAGAGAACATATCAAACTATATGGTTTTGAGAAAGGAAGATAAAATAATTTGAATGTAAAAGATGGAAACAAACACAAAATGAAATAAAGATTAAAAAGAGAGGAGAAAAGGAAAAGATAGTCAAAAAGATTGGTTGTTTTTTGGGGTTTTATGGCATATCAACCTTTGTAGGTTTTCTTTTTAATACCAAGTCCATTTTTATACAAATAATCAGTTCTATTTCAAACTACTCAGTTTAGCACGAGTACACAGTTAAATTGTCAGAAATATTTCTTCAAGCTATTCAGTTTAGTCAAACAGTTCTAATTCAAACAACTCTGTTTTAAAAAAAGTATAGATTTGGTTTACACACAGTTAAATGTCAAAACAGTTATATTTTAAACAATTCAGTTTAGCGTTAGTTGAGTTTCAATGTCAAAAACAATTTCATTTCAAACAATTCAGTTTAGCATAAGTACGCAGTTTAGTTCTATTTAACGCATAAATAGGGCCCAATCAAGTACTACCACTCCAGGCACGAATGGACCTGGGAGCGATGGCAATGAAGGGGTACTCTGCATTCCCTAAAGCTCCAATATCACTGGAACCTCACCATCAAATTGATTGGTTTCATATCCCGGACACTCGTTGGAGAGGGAGGGTCTTACTCCTCTGCAGTGTTACAGTCGGTGTATTCTTCAGCCCCAGCCGACTGGGCAAAGTCAAAAAGAGGAGAAAAGAAATACAATAAATAGTAGGCTGTCTCCAGGTTATTCCGAATGGGGAGGGGTTATTTATTACGGCTTTGAGGTAGCAGTATAAATGGTTTATGTTATAAGAATTAACGCAGAAATTAGTTCACATATTTTCATAAAGGAGGTGGAAGCGATTTTCTGAAGGGTTCAGCCCCTGCTTTTGCACTCCCTCGCTGGTGACAGATTCGAAAAAAATAAATAAAATGAAAGAACAAAATATTAAAAGAAATAAAATTAATCGAAGGAAAACCATGAAGAAACAAAAGAACAAACCTTGGTAAAATTCAAGTACGCCTTTCCCCCCCCCTATTAACCACTGGCTTGATGTGACACTAGGTCAATTTTTAAGCGGAATAAATCTTGTTTGAATTCAGAGTTGTTGTTTTTTTTTAGTGACAGTTCGTCAAACCAAGACTAAAGAATTTAGTCTGTCCTATGATTTACTAATGGCTGGGGAGATGACAGGTGAATTCATACCTTTCTCAAAGGTTTTTTGCGTTCAGTGAAATTTAATTTTTTTACTACGATAACCGTTACACTATGTATGCTAAGACAAGTAACAAAAGTTGTGATGATATAATGATGGAAAGGAAAAGAAGAAATTAAAGTATGAAATATTGGAAATCGGGAGATGTCATCAAAAAAAGTAAGAAAACGTTGATATCTCTTAAGAAATTTCAAGCGAATTTTAAAGAAAAAAAGCGTACAAATCAGCTTATGCAATTAAATAATAAGCATGGAAGAAGCGAAAGTAGGAATATAGATACGTGTTGAATATGAATTTGAAGGTACTTCAATTGAGGACAGAAAATTTATAATAATATTAAAAAAAAGTTATTCAGGACTCTTGACTGTATCTCCCGATCTAGGATCGTAGATTTAGGTATGGCATACAAAGAAAAAAGCAACCTAACAGATTTTGCATTAAATCCTTCAAGCTTAAGTATTTAACTAGAAAAAATTTCTGAATTTTTAAAGAAAACTGAAAAAAAAAAATTAGAAAGTGAACTATATACCTCATTAACAGAGAACTCGAAGAACCCTCCATGAGACTTACCAAAAAATTTTAATTTGCTGAATAACTTAAACTATACAGATAGTATCAAAAACATTGTTAGATTATTGAGAAGACTTTCAGTCATATGATCTGGGTGCCTCAAGTTGTATAATGGTTAACAAACTATTACAAGAGCGTTTGAATCTCAATGGATCCCCCATTCATACGGCCTTGTGCCACATCTGAACAAAAGTGTAGTAAACTACTTCAGTTTCCACTCTGATAATAAAGACCTAAATATATAAAGAACTGAACAAGTGATAAATGATCCTTACTACTAAGGAACGGAATGTTTACACAATTAATCAAAGTCAAAATTCAACTATATCATTGATTTAGTAAAAGACCTTATGCATGAGACTCTCAGTGGGGTTCGAATTCGTTACTCTTTAGCAATAGACCGGAAAAACAAGTTTTCTGACCATTTCACCACAATGGTTTATTCACTGGTCCCAAAAACTTTTGGTTGTTGGGGGTACTACTCATATAGCATGTTTGAACAGAAATAGTCTCACGAAGCATATCCTTCTCCATGTCTACAACTGCTTTGTTTTATATAAACAATGGTAAAGAGCCCATTCTGCCTTACTTATTACTCATAGATAGTCGGAGATTAGTTGGATGCAAACTTTTCACAATGGTATTTGCGCTATGTGAAATGAAAATAGCCTCTTTCAAGAGGCTGAATCCACTTCCTACGCCACGAGAGTAGGACCTGCTGAAAAAAGAATTTAAGCGAACTTTTTTATTAGGTAGAAGGCAGCAAGTATGGAGCACCCAGTACATATCAAGCTGTTAATTAGTCTGCATGACTCTTACAAACAATTGCAACGCAACAGGGCGCTAATTTTAGTAAATATGAATAGAAAACTCTATTTTAAAGAGAAATCAGGGAATTGCTGACTAGAATAAACCATTTCTCTAATCATATTCTCATAATCAATAAATCTTTGATAGAATTAAAAGAATATGACACCTCTACACACTATGTAATGTTTCACAGATTGTTCGCCAAGACGATAACTGTCAGATAAAAGCATAAAACAGAAAGGTAGAGACAGAGAACAAAATAACATTTAAAAACAAGAGAACAACTCTTTTATATCCCCCCTTAACAGAAACTCGATAATATGGTGCGAAATTATTCAATAGTTGTCACAGTAGCAACAATAGCGGTCGATTTAATGGGTTGTAACTGCTGGGCAATAGAGTAAAAGAAGACATTATTTAGTTGTACGAGCTGTACAGGATTTCCGATTTCGGTTCAGGATTTTCCAAACCAACGGCTAGACAGCCGTCTGCAGTATTGACTATGCCAGTTGGACAGTGCAATACGAAAAAAATAAATGATTATTTATACATTTTTTTCGTTATTGGAATATTCTAGTAAATATATTTTATTTAAAACAGCCATCTACTAATTAATGATTATCAACGAACATTAACGTCGTACTTTTAAAGAAATATATAGTTGGCATGATTGTATACCGTAGGGCTTCATTACTTGGTGAATTGTTAGCCACAGTTTCACGTTTCCACGGCTCACCTAGTCAGCAAACTTTCACGCACAAAACATTTTTTATTAAAAAGAATTTTGTAAAATATATGACAATGAGAAATATACAACATAAGTAGTTAATGTTAATCTTAATGAAATGTTTCTGAGTCCAAGTAATAAAATGTCTCAACAGTTCGGTGAATAGGATATGACTCATCATAAAGACTGATGGGATAATACCTATATTTTTTTCGGTAATCGAAGTGACACAGGGTCACTTTTACGTCGGGACCCTCAAAGGAAGTTACTCAACTTGGCGCACAGTGATAAAAATTTTGATAGCCCAGTGGGCATTTCGATTTAAAAAGTTAAAGGCTTCAAGCGTCAGGTAATAAACCTGAGGACAAACCTTTTAGACAAAGAAGCAGATATTATCAGGAGGATAAGATCAATGACGGCCGAAATTGGGTTCTACACAAGTATATATATATATATTAACCTTCACTTGCGCTGAGAAGGTCTATGGCTCTGGGGTAAAAATCTGACTGTCGTAAAGTCAGCTGGATTTCTATCCCAACTTGAAGCATCTCGCCGGTCTAGGCACACTGAAATTTTGTCTGTGCGTCAGTGAACAAATATATATATGTGTGTGTGTGTTAGAAAAAGAAATCGGGTGATTCACATGGCTTAGTGGCTAAATCGCTGGACGAAATTGACTTCGAATATGAGTAGTGCTATTATATTCACTTTTGGATTTATGCCCTCGGGTAAAGTATGAAACTCTTGCCCCCTCCAAGCGATGGTTTAAATATTAACAAGACTGTTTTTCTACAAGAATGGATTTCCCATTAAATAATCGTCGAAGGTTGATATGCGGCTAAACAATGAAACGAATCCAAAACATATATATATCTCGACTCGTGTAGGTGCAATGTGTAAGATAGGCTTGTATATCAATAACGAGTGAATGTCATTCCAACTGAGTGTTTCTTTTGTCAACTTTGACAAATCTAAGCTTTGCTCAGTAAATGACTTTACTTGTGTATATGTGAGCCGTTTGGAAAATTGTGTTATCTAGCTTTTTCTATAAAAAAGCAAACTGATAAAAGGTATCACAATTAAACCGTTGGATAAAGAAATATTTCAGCTATGTTTCACTATTTATAGGTACGTAGATTACGTTAACAATGAACTATATATCATAGCGTGCTATAGATTTCTCTTACCCTCTTTCGCCACACGTCTCTATCGTCCATCGCTCCCGGTACGTCTTCCATGCTACATCCTGTATCCGTACAGAGCTGTTGTAAATAGGTTCTAGCTTGTCGGCCGACCCTTGCTCGTCCTTGTAAAGGGGTCCACAGGAGTAAATCGCTAATGAGTTTTTCCTTACTTCTCTAGCAGTACCTCGCATGTCTTTTTCGTCTTATTTGTGAGATCGGAGGTTGGTGGCTATATAGCTGCTGTTTAGTGGGATTTTTGCCTTCCGGATTTGTTCAATAAAAGCACGTAGCATTCTTATGCAATTGCCGTCACACACACACACACACTCACACATAAACAGAATGGGGGACAGAGTTATAAATATTGAGATGATTAAAAAAAAAACTACTGTGGGGTAGTGGATGACGTACTAGATTGCAACATCGTAGCAAGCAGTTCGAACTCCGGTCACACAGTTACTTCACTTTCAGGCTAATACCCAAGGAAGAAGGTAGAAATTCCCTTATTCCCCAGCTAGAAGTAAAGTAGTACCACTACTGTTATTCCATGAGGATTGATTTGGCATTAAATAACCCAGAAAAATTGACATGCTAAGAAAGAAAGACTAATCTACACCCGGTGGTAATGCTTCACCTCCAAAGAGTGTTGTGTCACCGCTTCATTGCCATTACTCTGAGATTCCATCTAAACTGGCGTGATAGCGTCCAGATTGGATTCCAGATACGGATGAAATCGATCTGTTTGAAAATTGTTTGTATTAGATAGAAATACTTGAAACCATAGAGCTGTATGTAGATAATTAGTATTAGATAGGAATACTTGGTGCCACGTATTCGAGTAAGAATAGTTATAATAATAGATTAGCTACAATTGTTTATAGATCCTTATTATTCATTAATTGAAATGATTTAAGTGTTTACAATAAAAATACTGAAATCGGTATTAGATAACAAGATTTTAGATGCCGTAAAGCAACGGGCAAAGAGGTAAAAACTTATTAATTCAACATCTTTATTATGGTTCATATACAATATTGTACATTTGTTACGAGCTCTACTATGCTGCTTCTTTACATCGATGTTATTGAGATTGTTGCTCTTAATCTATCAATGGACGAGAGTATAAATACTCCCTTCAAAGAACCTGGAGTCAAAAGATTGGAGCCACTCATTCATCACTGCAAGAATCTGAATGGATAAATGTAGTTTCATAGACATACAACAGTGATAACCTGACCGTACCCAGGTTTAGTTCGCTTTTATGGCATTTCAATCATTGTAGGTTATTTAAAGTCAAATCTGATTTATTCATATATATTAGATATATATGATTTTAAACATAAGTCAACAAAGTTAAATATTTTTAAGAATTGCTATGTATCACTGACAGCAGTCATTTCTTTACACAAAGTTAAAAGATCAAATAGTTCTATTTCAAACAATTTAATTTAGATGATGTCATTTGTTTGCAATCAGTTTAAATGTCAAAATAGTTCTATTTGACCCATAGATAGGACCCTTACAGGAGCAACGACTCCGGCCAATTGTGGATCTGGGAGCAATGGCTATGAAGAGGTACTCAAAATTCCTCTAAGCCCCAGCATTATTATTATATGATTTAATCATATCCAGGACACTGTTTGGGGAGGGTTACCCTTCTACAGTCGACCGGACTGTGACGGTCCCAAATCTGAAGGATGCGGTAATATATTATAACCATATCGCTGGAACTTCTCAGTTTGGCCGTGCTGTTGTGTATCAAATGACACCCATACATAAACGTCCTGCTCTCTATCGACGAACAGTTTCTGTTCAGTCTTCTCGGTGTTTCCCAATATATGATTGAGTTCTCTAATCGTACCGTATGAAATCCACAAGAATCACTTTCTCAGCATACAACTGTCATGAATTTCTTCGGTAAATATTGAACTTTTAATTTTCCCATGGTCGGTTAGGGAATCGGCTTTTGTCTCCGACACACACCCAGGTCACATCTACCGTGATCATGAGCTCCAGATATTCCACACAAGAACCTCTATACGGTTCCAAATTATTCATATACCGAGACTTTAACTGCTTTGAGGCCCATCAAAATCATAGTTTCTGATATCCAAACTTTTCACGGATTATGACATGGACAATCGACGTTGGAAGGCCAAGTTCCACAATCATATCATATTGTTGTCTTCTTTGAAAATGGTGACCTTATATACTTGCACTTCATTCAGTGAACAAGCTACATCAAACTGATACTAGATTCCTGCTGAGTCCCATTTTGAAAGATTTGCGGTGAATTTTCTTTTCTCAAGTTTTGCTCTTGGCAAGCAAAAATCTTATCACAACTCGCATTTTTCCTTTATCTACTATTTGATGTTGGCTATCTCAAGTTTTTAGGTCAATACATGCTCAATATTAATGTGTTTTTCCTGTTAGAAGAATTAATTTTTGTCTTCTGTGTACAGATTAGTTCTGGTGTATTTATGCTAAACCATATCTTACTGTTTGATACCTCACACACCTTTGAGATATATATATATTATTATACATACTCATAGAGAGTTCCTTTAACCGATATTCAAGTGAGTTCATGTTCAGATGTTTTATATATAAGAGAGAAAGAGAGATATTTCAAATGTCTCGATATAAACTCACCTGAAGATCGGTTACCTGTAACTCGGGCTCGCGAGTTATTTTAGCTGCTTTTATTCAATTTTATTATGTGAAAGCAAATAGTTAACACATGCATTTCGTAAAACAAGAAAGTGCTCAAATTCCGACGAACAGCAGGAGAAAACAAAGTAATATAACACCTCTTTATGTAAGCTTCATTACTTAAATTTTTACAATCAAGGTTCGTTATAAATAGGAAACAAACCCGTTCGAACGAATTCGCGAAATCGACGAACGAATTCTCAGAGGAAAAAAAATAAAACAATTAACAAAGTAACTAACTTGCCATCATGTATTTTTAACAGAATAGAAAGAGAGAAAAAAAAGACTCGGATATACATATTTTATTGTGGACATCCAATTAGTGCATTGTTTCTCCCTCATACACACCCACCCACACACATTCGTATATATATATATATATATATATATATATACACACACACACACACACCCTGCATCCTTATACATTGGTGTATATATATATATATATACACACACATATACACACACACACACACACGTATCCTTATATATATATATATATATATATATATATATATATATATATATATATATATACAGAGAGAGATAGAAAGATAGGAGGAGAGAAATACACTCACATATGAGAAAGAGAGAGAATATCTATTATGCATGATATGCATCCGCACAAGCTCATAAACTGTGTATATGCATGTTGCTTTTTTGTTTTTGTTTCATTCTAATTGGGCTGCTGTTAAGAAAATTCAGAAAATTGTTTCCTTTACATCAATTTCAGCAGCAAAAACCAATCATCTTTTTTCACAAAAAAGAACATACAAGATCTTTCAACCCCCATTATCCATACTGCCTTCCCTTGTCCCCATGGCTTCTTCATTAACAAAACCCCTTCCCACTGGGATTGACCGGGCGTCGTCTAATTCGCAATCATCGCACCGTTATTCTCACACAAAATAACTCATTGGACAGTCATCGGCAAAAATGAAAACAATACAAAAAAACAAAAAAAAAACAAGTGAAGGAAGACGTTGGGGGTTGTCCAAATGTGTGAGAGGATCAAACTTTAATCGTAGCACGTAAAACCTGAGTGTTCCCCGGGGTCCCAGTCAAATCCATTTTTGCTTTGAGTGGAATCTGAAGCAATTTCCAGTCACTGATCGATGATCTTTAGGATTTCTGTCAAGACACATTTTGTTCTGGGGCAATGCTGCCGGTTTTATGTTGCCTTAGCAAGAAGAAAATAACAAAATTTAGATTCATACCCTATTTTATATATATATATATATATATCTGAGGTTGGAAGAGAGATATAAGGCACGTTTAATTTGTGTATGAGACAATTTTTTTCCGTCCTAAAGTTAAAGTTGCCTTTATTACATAAGAACTTTAAACTTTTTCGCTGACGTACGTCTCAATATTTGGGATAGCATAACCAAAAGTAATCTATACCTGTGGTCAAACCATAACAAACATGTGTTTTTATCATTGGTCGAGAGGGTAGAGTGTTTGCCAATGATCTGGGAGACCAAGGTTCAATCCCAGGTTTCGTCATACCAAAGACTTTAAAAATGTTACTTGATACTTCCTTGCTTTACACTCAGCAATATAAAGGTACATATCAAGGGTAAAATGGAGCAATTCTGGGAAAGGAGTAGCACCCTCCCCTACATCTTGGTGTATAGCTATAAAAAAGGGAGCCTTCTGGTCGCCCTCGACAACAGTCGCCAACTTTACTTTAACTCACTTACATGGAAATAGCCTCCGGGATGCCATTTTGTTTATACTTTGTTTCTTCTACTAAGAACCTATTTCAGCTGAAAGTTTCTCATTTTCATGCGAAAATATCCTTTGCCTTATTATACTTTAGATAGTTTGGACCATAGATATGAATGACTTTCGATCATGCCATCCTGAATACTGTCTAAATTTTGTACTTCGAAACATGTAATAAACTATAAAAATTCTTAGTAGACACAAAAAAGAAAAATTACGAATCATTTAGCTATTACAAATTAAAAACTTCAATGGGGATCATACACGAGTAGTGTTTTCGCAGAATTTCCTAACCAAAAGTTAGGATTGCGTTCTATGCACGATTATTTAAGAGATTATATATATATATATATATATATATATATATATATATATTACACACACACAAGGCCAGTCTGAAAAGTAAGGGGACTAATTGTGCTGTGTGAGTTATGTGCAATAGAAGTTAACTAATGGTGTAATCATAATGTTATTTTGTAAGTATATTGCTGTAATCTTAGCTTTCAGCTACAATTGCATTTTTTTTACATGCTTTTATTTACACGTCTTTTTTCCGGTTGAGGAAAACTCAGTCACAAGTATTTGAAAGGCTTCAGCAAATATGGAAATAACACCATATTACGCACAGGTGTTTTTGAGTGACACAAGAGATTCAAAGTGTAGCACAAGGGTTGAAAGATGACGGTAAGTGCGAGAGGCCTTCAACAAGTAAGCCTGGGGTCAACGTCGAGAGAGTAAAGCAATTGGTGTGTGAGGAACTTTGGTTGACTGTTAGAAAGATCACTTGTGAGCAAGACATGAGAAGATTATCACCAAAAATTTGGGCATACGGAAATGCTGCCAAGACTATTTAATGATAATCAGAAGGAGCGCTACATGCAGATGTATCAGGATATAATCGATCGTCAAAAACCCTGTCCAGATTTGCTTCTTAAAGTCATCACAATTGATGAGACATGGATCTTTGAGTACTACTAATAAACTAAGTGCTAGAGAAGTCAGTGGAAGTCTCTGTTGTCTCAGAGGCCGAAGAAAGCAAGACAGTCAAAATCATGTTGATCACGTTCTTTGTTGTTTGGAATATCGTCGTCCACAATAAGTTGTTAACACTGGGCTAGAAGATCAACAAGTAAGTCTTCAAATATATCATGTGGTGTATGCTTCCCTCAGTGTTCGAGAAGAGTGAGTTGTGGCAGGACAAATCGCAGGTGCTTCACCAAGACAATGCACTTACTCAAAATTCCCTGGGCATCCGGCAGTTCCTGCCTTTGAGGAATATCACCGAACTAAAACAACCTTCCAATTCATCTTATCTTACTCCGTGTGACTTTTCCCCAAAGCTCAAGGGGTTCATCAAAAGGACTAGTTTGGTGGGCATGAACACCCACAAGATGTCCCATATCGATAAAGCTGAGTGGTATCCCAGAATTGTTCCTTCAAAAGTGCATAGAATAGTAACAGAAAAAGACAGGAAAGTGCAACAGACCCGAGAGGGATGACTGAAAGAGAAACTATGGAGTTCGTTGCTTCCACTTGAACTAAATTTTTTGTGACCCCAAACACACCTCCTCTGTGTGTGTGTGTATATATATATATGAGTATGCATGACTGTGTTGGGGTGGATCCCTGTGGTTTAGTGGCAAACGTGCTGGACATCGATATCATAGTGAGTTCCAACTCAAATCGTGCCATTACGTTTACTTTCAGACTAATAATCTTTAGAAATGAAAAACTCCCTTATGTACTTCATTCGTATTAGTATCATTACTCTTTTAAACAAGGATGGCTTTTGCATCAAATAACTGACGGAAACTGGGAACCCATTAAGCCAAGAAACCAAATAATCTATGTGTTTATGTGCAAGAGAGTGTGTACACAAACTTGATGTCTTTAAATAAAGAAATATATAAATTCATAATAACGCAACTTGATTATTAAAAAGACTAAACTTATATCGTTATCACGAAGTTTACTATAAAATGAATTTTAAAGGTTAACTTCGATGGTCACCCTGAATTTCTCTCATCCAACATAGATCCTTCGCTTCTGAAGACTTCGACTCAAATCTTAGTCGTCTATATTTTGTTCTTGCCAATTTCTTGTTTTGTAATATGCATATTTTATTTCACTTAATCAAATACATATATTTAGCAAGCTTATTTAAAACAAGTCTATCACAGAGTCCTGACCATTGTGTAATATTTAACAAGCCTTGCTAGCAGATAATTTCTACCAAGTTTGATTCTCTTTCAATGTTTTATACTTATTCTACAAGAACGAAATGAAAATAAGAGAATTATGTAAGATAAAATGAAAGTACAGAAGAAAGGTTGAAAAGACAAAGAAAAAAGTTGGACAAAAAGACAAGATAAAGAAACTGAGACAGTAATAAAAGGAAAACGCAAAGATTGAAAGGATAACGAAAAAATTACCAAGAGCAAGAAAAAATAAATATAGACATAAAAAGGAAGCTACATTCCGTAAACTGCGGTATATAAATCGGTCTAAGATTTCTAGTTCAATATTGTGGGTTAGACCTAATATCTACTGTACAGGTCGACTCCCAACTATATTGTAGACTTCTGTGTCATTTTGGTGTGTGTCTACAATCAGTGAATTAGCATTAGAAAACGGTGTGTGATATAGTATTAATATAATACTAAATATGTATTTCAGTTTTATTATTTTGTATTAATCTGTGTTTATTAGTTAGATATGTTCAAATACGTGTTGGAAATGTTTGTGTGATTCTGCTGGAGCTGAGGTAAGTGCAGTATATCTATTGTTCCATTAGTTGGATTACTGTTCCATTGGTTGACCACAACCGATGACTGTTCCATTGGTTGTAGTAAACGTTTCGACTTTAGCCCTACCGTAAATGTTCACCTCCAGTTTTGAAGAGATTTTTTCAGACTTGAATGGTCTACTCATATGCTGCAATTTACGGTAGTTCTTTACTATTATTTCAATTCATTTTTTGTTTACTTTCTCTTTACAGAATTTCTTTCATTTGTTATCAAAGGGAGTGAAGACAAGGAAAAGATGGACAAAAGCAAACGTAAGAACAGAAAGAAAAAGAAAAGAGCGAAAATGTGTGTCAAGAGTTAAAAGGAAAAATATCAGTAGGCAGAAAAAAATGAACACTTTCCCCTTTTAGATTCCTTGCTGTTTTTTTTTTTCTCTTGAAAGAAAGACACTAGAAGAGGAAAAGAAAACAAGCAAAACTGAGTCTCGTATGAATGGTAGTTAATTCTTAAGCAGATCCCAAAAGGTTTCCTCGAAAATTTAAAAAATTCAACTGTTGGAACGAAAGTGAAAATTGTTGCCGTATCTTTGACTTGTTATTTTGCTTCTTTTCTTTAATATATATATTTTTATCTTTTACAACTTGCGCGAGTCAGGCCTCCCACATTTCAGCACCCAGAGCCGGATGTGACGGTGGCTATTGGTCGACCTCAGGGTGAGAATCAGCGGGTGTCTCTACATTCGAGCGGGTAAGTCGAGGGCACACTGACAAGAAGCACACTAAACCTGTTGAGAATACCGAATCGGGTGAAATTGAAAAAATAAGTTAAGCAAAAACAAAGTTTTTCGTTGTTTCGTACACTTGACTGGTTAATTCGGAAACAGACGAACTATATATAAAAAGAAAGAAAGGAAAGGAAAGAAAGAAATGAAGGAAACGACTTTGATTTTTGTGGAAGGAAGCTCTGCAAATACCTATGGGTATTTGAAATAAGGAAAAACGTAAGAGTATATATGAACGCTGTTTTTTTTTTCTTTTTGTTGTTTTTTGTTTTCCTTCCTTCTCAAATCCTAATAAATGCGTGCATGCCATCATCGATGCAACTATTTTCATATCTATATTTAATCTACGTACCAACTGAATCAAATATCGCCCAATCTATCAATTAATAAATTGTTATATGTATGAAAGTTTATAAGCGTATAAAAACATAACTATTCTTTTCACTGTAAAAAGATTCGTACACATGTGTTTGAGTCTACGTGTAAAAGTGTGTAAATAAGCAGTAAACCTTTGGTAAATGTAGAAAAAACAGAAAAACAAACAACAGTATTGTTTCCATATTCGTAGATTTGTTATATGAATATTCTTATATCGTTATTTTTTTATACACACAATCACATACATAGAAGCGTGGATACATCAATGTAGATCTTTGTCATTAATAACCTCAAAAGAACACTCATCAAAATAATTTGTTTTATGCCCTATTTTCTGGAAAAGTGATAAAAAACATACAAGCTTGTAAAGACACGTCTTTTCCAAATGTATATACCTGTACACATTCAGAATATTTGTTAGATATTAAGAAATATTAATAAAATATATACCAAGGCATGTGCATGAGCGACCCGTGACATTTCACAAATTTTAAAAAATATTTATGAATTCAAAATGTGAACGTTTATGTGTGTGTGTATATATATATATATATACACACCAATTAAAGCAACCCAGATATGTAATTCAAAACTTAAGATTATATATATATATATATATAGAGAGAGAGAGAGAGATAGATTACGGGATTATTTACGCAGATATTGGCACTTCTGAATATGAACTGTGTGTGCGCATTTCATTGTATTTTTTTGCATCACTCCTAAAACCCTTGATTAGGATCAGGGAGTAGCATATATCCGCTATGTGAAAAAAGTATTGCTCTCTCTCTCTCTCTATATATATATATATATATTACACACCAGTCTACGTCAATATAGAAGTAAACGGGTTTAATATCTGTTCCATCTTTTAGCAATTTCAAACCTACACACCACTTAAGATTGTGTGTGTATTGATAATCGCTAGCAGACTAGCGCAGTAGATAATTATTGTATTGTGAATTTGAATCTTCTAGATTACTTCCCAGTTGAAGCCCTGTGCTGTACTTTACTGCTTTAATATTCGAAAATGAGAATTCAAGCTTAGATTTTTTTTTTTTTTTTTCAGATTGGGCAATCTTCATAACATAAATGTCTGTCTCTTTCAATACATATACATATATATATATATATATATATATATATACAGTTAAAAAGAGAGGGAGTGACATACTGAGTGAGATATATATCAAATCTCGTATATATGTTTCTCGATAGACGGATATAGAAAACACCAGCAACGAGGTTGCTAAATGTAAATCCTTTTCCATCAATTACCCCTAAATCAGCTCAATAAATAGAACCCGCTACTTACTTTCTTTCCACCCAGTGGACCAGAAATTTTTTTTTTTTTTCAAAATCAGCCCCAACGCACCCTCATAGAGCCCATGTGTTCCTTTCCCTCTTTTAACGAGTCTGACTTATAATCGTTTCAATGACACAAGCTGGATACTATCCAGACCACACACAAATTTATATCCAGGTAATAAAATCGGAATGAAAATACAGTTTCGCATTTTTCTCGCATTGTTCCTTTCTACAGTTCGGATTTAAAATTTTTTAGAATTTGTCATTTTCTTCTGTGCATTTTAATGTGGGCTGATTTGAAATTTTGTACACTGAAGGCAATTTCCTAATCCAGATTTGCTTTGTAATTATTTTTCTTAATTCTAGGCATATATAGATAGGTGAATAATTTTAAATTATTTATTTAAATATCTTAATACCTGAGACGTTCCATGTGTTCTCTTTATACATATATGTATGCCTATCTATATTTTAGTCTCTTTATATATTTGCCTACGTGTGTATATATTTTATGGTAGGAGCTAAAGAAAAGTACATGTTCAGAAAAATATACTCTATGAGTAAGATATGCATTTACGTGTATTTCATCATATATATATATATATATATATATATATATATGTCTATTCTTAGGTACTTATAAACACTCACACGTTTGAAACAGACCAATATCCTTGTTATGCTGTTCTTTTTTTCTTATAGGAAAAAGAAAATGATCATGTAAATCATTCAAATAGCCACCTGATGCAATAAATACTCACTAAGAAAAGGTAATGCATGTAGAAAAGAGTGAGAAAAATTTATGGAATAAAATACATAGAATAGTGTACATGAATGTCTTTCTTTGTATTGATTAAGCTTAGCACTAAGCTAAGCAACAAGGACATAATTATGGAATGTCAAGTAAGGATTTAGTTTATTGCAGCAATAACTGTGTGTGAAATATAACAACTTACATTTAGAAACATATTGTATTCACTTTTATCATTGCATATATGACAAAATGTCTTCTGGGTGATATTCACTCGCAAAAATAATTCTGGAAACCATTTCAAGAACAATTTCTTAGCAGTTGATGTTTTATTCTAACTATCCTTCATATTTTACTAATTGTCTATTTAATATATATATATATATATATATATATATATATATACACACACTCTCACATGAGTGTGTGTATATATATATATACACATATATACACACTCACACACACTCTCATATATATATATATATATACACATATAAAAAATTCTCTCACATGTGTGTGTATATATGTGTGTATGTATTCGTGCATGGAAATAATAACGAAAAGTGGTCATCAAATTCTTCGATTCTTTTTGTCGTAGATTACAAAATTGTATGTAAACAAGATAAAAATAAGAGGAATGTAAAAATACTAACAAGCCTCATGGTTTTACCTGTAATTACTATTTAATTATGCTGATCAAATAGATTTAATTAAAAATCTAAAAGATAATCTAAAAAGTAAAGAGTACCTCATCCAACTTTCAAAGTGTGCCGCATTAAAATTTCCCACACACTAAAGAAAATATTCATCTTGGCAATAAAATATATTTTAGTTACTTTATACAGCCAATAATAACAATAATAATAATAATAGAAAAAGTTGGGAATCGGAAGACGAGCAGAGACCATCCAAGCTACGACATTGCTGAGGTCACCCAGAATCCTGAGAAGAGTCCTTGAGATTTATTACTCTGACTTCAGTGAAAGACTATCAGCTAACGCTGGGGTGAAAATTTTAAAAGGAGTAAAACAATAAATATCTATTAAAGGAAAAATTAGTGCCATCATTATAATTTGGTCTATTTAAAGTTTTAAGCACTTTTTTTTTTACTGATACAGTGATCGTACCACTTAGTTTTATATAAGCTTTATTTATTGGATTAATCATGTATCGATAATTACTTAACCTATTCGTAAATCCATTTATTTAAAATATTTTTCAACATAGCTTTTTTTTCAGTCCACTCAATGTACATTGTTTGGACATTATAAAGTGAAAATTTCAACAAAAAAAAAAAAAAAAAAAAAAAAAAAAAATCATCAAATAACCATTCCGAGTTTTGGACTTATTTTTGTACGCCGAGTAATATATAGATACATGATTACGTATTTTAAAATAATTATTCCACATACATCACTTTAAGTCATCTGTACAAATCATGAATGACTTAAAAATTACACGTTTTCAGTTGTTATTACTAAATATCAAATCTTAAAGGCTTATGATCGTTTTACTTTCATATAACTATATTATATTTATATTACTATATCAGATTTTGTCAGTGTCAATTAGTTAAACAATTTAACTAACAACAAATGCAAATGACTCAGCTAAACAGATCCTTGTAATCTAATACATGTGATAAAACCTACTTTTGCTACATTCATTATGGAATGGAATATCATTTTGAGAGTAAAAGCGAATGAGCTGATGTTTTGTTTCTGTCTACACTGATTTTGTTGATATAACATTCTCTTAATTGGTTATATCAGTCTATTCAGACCCTGTGAACTTGACAGCCGGATGGGAGTGGTGCAGTGATTTTAAGAAGTTCCAGTAAGCGGACAAAAACCTAGGAATTCTTAGTCAGGCATAGGGCCACAAAAATGAAACAAATAGTAAGTTTATCTGGTAAATTAATGAACACTTACACACACATATAAACAGACGCATTATATATATATATATATATATATATAATAGCAAACAAACGTATTTATATATATTATATACAAAGCAAATATATATATATGTGAGAAAAATTAGTTTATCCACTTTTGCACTAATTTTTCTCATCTTGTCAGATTTACCCAACTTATATATATATATATATATATATATTACACACACACACACTCATATATATATATATTTTACACACACACACGCTCATATATATATATTACATTCTGAACTTAGTCATGAGGACCTGCAGTGATACAAATTAATTCAAGGTACACGCTCTTTTCTATATAGAAGTGACAATATACCTGCCAAAATAAAACCCCTGTCTTTAAAGAGCTTATATACGTAATTAGGATATTCCAATGATAAATCGTCGCCAGGCGTACGGTCATAGGCCCACGTAAAAGTTAATGTTTGTGAAACGCCAAGACACGAGTGATATTATTGTCCCTTATTTTGTTTTTATGATTTGAATATCATGATATTGTTCTGCCTTTTTTATTTTCACTATATATGTTTTGTTTTGTTTTTCTTTTATTAAAAGGAAAAAGGAAAATTAAATTTTCGAATATTAATTATGTTTTAATATTTTGCAAACAAACGCTCAAAATTTTCATATTTTTTAGGTTCATTTTTTCACCTAACCTCACATACAAACATCACCTCAAAGATGGTTTTAAAGAATTCGAAACATTAAAAATTGGTATAATATTCATATTCTAATAAACCTGAATCCTCTGACTCGCTCGTTATTTCGTATATTTTTTTCACCAATATCTCTTTTTATATCATTTCGAAATATTCTGTTTAATTTTAAATCAATTTTTTTTTTTTTTTACTTTTCACTCACAATATAATTACATGGGATAAAATGTATTTTCACATGATAATATTTATGGCATAGTTCTGAGTATAAAACAGTAGTCATTAAAAAACTGAAAATTAGCAAGTACTAGAAGTTGAATAGTAGAAAAACTCCGTTTTGAAGTTTTGACATTTCTACTTCCAGTTTAGCTACTTATATACACATACACACCCGTCTATGGGTATACGGAAATGGAGTCAGTATTGCTTTCTCTTTGTTTTCTCATCTTCAATATATATCTTGAAATTAAGTTTTATAAAATGTCATTAAAAAAAATTAAATCAAATCCTCAATTGACTCTGGTCGAATATAAACGGAGCTCACTTATTTTGGTTGACCCATTACTACCAGAGGCATGTCTTACCCAATCATCTGGGGCTGTAGAATACACTGACTGTACCTCTGCAGACGGTAAGACGAAACGACTGTCCTCGATATGACACTAAACAATCTGATGGTGAGTTTCCAGTTATGCTGGGGCTTTGGGGAATGCGGAGTACTCATTCATTGCCATCGCTCCTAGGTTCACCCTGGCCCGGAGTGGTAGCACCTGATTTGGTCCTATCAATAGGTCAAATAGAATTAAATGCCTACTTATGCTAAAGTGAATTGCTTTAAAATATAACTGTGTGAGGACAAAAACTAAACTTATACTCGACTGAATTGTTTGACTGAAATAAGTAGCTTGAAATAGAAATGTTTTTGACAAACTGTATACTCTTGCTAAATTGATTTGTTTCAAATAGAACAGGTTATTGGTGTAAAAAAGGATTTGGCATGAAATAACCAACAAAGGTTGATATGCCATACCAAGCAACCAGATGCATGTAGTCTTTTTGAGGGAGTAAGAAAAAATTGCAATTTTCAGATGAGGAAAGCATTATATATATATATATGTATATATATTACACATATGTATGTTTGTGTAGATATATGATTAAGTGTATTCCATAAATATACTGAACTATACACACGCACACGTGTGTTCATGAATATGTGAGTGTTTGAGAAAATGAATACATATGTATATATAATAAAGTTTAAAGAAGAAATATATATACTCGTATTAAATGAAATCGAACTTCGCAAAATTTTTACTGGGTGTATATACATATATATATATATATATTAAAGGTTTGTTTTGTTTAGTTTTTTTACTTTGGGATGGTTTCTTAATATTTTAGTGCCAATATCTGCATGAAGACATTTCAATTTTCATTGCTTCAGCTGATCAACAATACCTAAATTGGTAATTTTTCAACAAAGAATAAAACAATTAGAAGAAAAGATGGCAAAATTTGATGCAGCTTAGTTAAAATAAAAAACAAAAAAATATCTCAATCAATTTGTATATATCTCAATCAATTCTGATATAGTCCAGATTAAAAGCACAGTAAAAAGTAACCTAAAGCCGAACAGAAAAATAAAGTCAAAAAAGTTCAGCAATAGGTTACCTTTACCACACTTTGAACATTAACTAATGGAGGTAAAAATGCCTCATTTGTGCAAAATATTTTGTTAGAAAAATTTCTTTTAAAACAAAGATCATTCTACTATTTGATATTACCTTTTTTTTCCTATAATATAAACTTTACTTATATAAAATAGCACTAAAATTACATGTAGTCTTTCCTTACAAAGGCATCAATGATATACACACACACACACACACACACACATACACACACACATACACACACACACACACATACACACACACACACACATACACACACATACACACACACACACATATACATATATCAAATAAAATCGGAGTCCACAAATTTTTTTTCCTGGGTGATTCTATTTATATTTTCGCTTATCCGTTTACTTGTGGGTGGGGAGTCTACATGGCTAATACAGTTGACCGCGACATCATTGAAAGTTCGAATTGTAGTCGTTCAATTACATTCGCTTTTGGACCGATATCCTTGTGGAAAGTTAGTAATCCACTTCTCATCATTTATGGTTTGAATGATATCACTACTGTTCATCTATTAGGATAGATTTGGCATTTAATAAACCATGAAGGTTGACATGCCATTAAAAGAAATTAAACTGTTCTCTCATCAATGGATTGGAATGTTTCACATTTGTTTTATTTTCTTAACTTCACGTCAACTTAAATGAAATAGTAAGTAATCTTACAACCCCGAAAAATTTCTTTCGCAAACACATACATGTATAATACGCACGAACATGAATAAAATTGGTCCATTCAAATAATATACATCTTTTTATGTTAAATCTATTTCCTTCTTCACTTGATTACTTTTTGGATGAATCTTTTACGTTGAATTGATTTTGAAAATCACCATCATTTAAGTTAAAATCTTTATCGAAATACAAAAAATCAATCCGTTTAATTGCACTAAAAATATTTTCGCTAAATTGCGTCATGACTGCTGTTATTACACGCTATTTTTTCTTTCCCAAACTACGAAACTAATTGATTGAAAATTAAACCTTAAAATGAATATTTTTAGAAATATTCATTTTACATTAACGATGCCTTGCACTTGACTAATTTCATCCGGTAACAACTTCAATTTTTCAATAAAAAATACTCCTAAAATTGTGTTGGTAAAACCCTTGATACTCGTTATTCTAAGCTTTAAGTGATATGATTTTTTTTCTCATGCAAACATTTGAAAATCATTACATCAAAATTCGTTCTAATACATTCAACTACAGTTGCACTCACCAGTGCAAACACATTTAATGGAAGACATAAATCGACAACTTACATCATTTAAAAATATTTTTCTTTTCCCTCTCTATTCTCATCAATTTGCTTATGGGCTAGATAGATAATAAAAAAAAAAATTAAAGAAAAATTTTCTGGTTGTCTCCTAGTTTAATAATTTTTATTCTTTTTTAAGAAAGTATATTGATGAATTGCAGTGAAACTATAAAGTTTCCTCTCCATTAAATACTACTATTAATTAGAACAACAAAGAGACGAAAGATATGCCAGAGGAGCTAGAAAGCCTTCGGGATCTACGGTATGGCTAAAAACAGCTAAAGTAGTGTGGAGAGTGCGGGAGTATTGGAAAGACGAGCTGCCATTTATGAAAACTCAGAAGTAATTGCTGGTTTGAATAAATTGATAATAAGAATAACAATGCTACTAATATTACTACAAATATTAAGTATTTTTTTCTAGTTTTCCAAATTCTAAATACATGACTTTATGAGTTTAACGCATGCACGCATTTGTATGATATTGTATATGTGTGCGTGTTCAGAGAAAGAGAGATTTAATGTGATTCCAATGTCATAATTAAAAAATAATTCTTGTTTATGAATTGATATTTGTAAGAATATAGTCACATACACACCATATATTAGTAAAATCCATATGCGTTGCGTAAATACCCATTATTTTTACTTGTATAATTTCTTAGCCAACCAATTTAAGAATTAAGAGATTACAAAAAAAAAAGTGGAAGATTTGTCTCATTGTAAATATTAAAAGCGGAATAAATGTCGACACAAATGTTTTCGTAAAATCTTTTGTGACATAAATTGTTTCCGTATCACCCATCCCTATTTAAAACGAATGACTATGGAAATTCCTACTGATATGTTTTCAGTTATGAATCAACAGAATATAAATAAGAATTAGCTGTATAATATAAGATTAATCGTAAAAATATCAATGCTGTTATTAGAATTTTGTACAGATCATAATGCTTTTAAATCGCTTATAAAATCTTTTATTGACAAGGTGTCTCATTTTTTCCGATGCAGGGTGACGACAAAAAATGAATTGGCTTTAAAGTAAAATAAATAGCAAACTAGCAAAATTTTCGTTAGTTTATAGACACATCTATAGACATTATGTATACAGACATAAATACATTTAAGTGGTTTGATATTGTCTAATTTTTATTTGTGATTATAGTCTTTATTTTAACCAGTAAATTGGATCTATACGAAAGCTCGTTGATTTCATAAGTGAAAAATATTTAGATTTTGTCTGTGAGCCGAGTAAATAATGTTAGGTGACGGTGATATCAGTTGTAGCTGGTGCGTTAGGAAAAGCCCCCAAAGGTTTAGAAATATTACTGAGGTAACTGGAGATCAGAGGAAGAATTGAAACCAATCAGATCACAGCATGGCAAAAATCGGCTAGAATACTTGAAAGAATCCTGAGAATATTTCTTGTTATTCAGATTCAGAGAAAGATCACCAGTAAATGTTTGTGTGAAAAAACTTGCAAAGAGGGAAATAATAAATTTTAGAAATGTCTCCCAAGACTGATAGCCATTTCATATAAAAAATAACAGCTTGGATATTACATATTTTATTCATTTACCGATATGTTTTATCAGTTTCCTGCTTCACATAATTCTAAATAGATTTAATAAAATTTCGATTGTTTCTCTTATGAATTTTGTTTTATCATGAACTATATATGTTTATAACAAAATGCTTATTGAATAAAAAGTATATAGATTATATGTTTATCATTCAAACAGTTATATAAAAAAAATATTTAAATTATCAGCATGGACATTCCAAACAATTTTTTTATAACAAGTAGATTTTATTTAACCCAAATATAGGATTTTAAAAATGTTATTTTAATGTTGCACATCATACAAAATAAAATAGACATTATCAGATATTATTTATTATTAAAGTCTACAACATTAAAATTCTTTAACCAAAAATAAAAAGATGTAACTGTCCAAATATAAGTAACTGCCTAATATACATTTACGAACTTTTATTTTCGGTTACACAGGTGTTACAATTTTTTTTTTAGTAACACAATTTCAGGGCAGTAGATTGGTTTAGTTTCCTTTAGTTATCTAACGGCATATCAACACATTGATTCATTTGTGAATATTTTATTATAATCATCAGAGCCGGACTTTCACCTGCTGAGACCCTAAGAATAGTGAAACTTGAAGATATTCGATTTTTCAAATTTTAATGTTAATGAGATATATATATATATATATAACTGTAAATGAATCCGTGTTGAATAACAAAAAGATAATGATAAAATATATATATTTTTTAAATGAGACTTCGACCATGTGTGGCGGTAACATTTCGAGTATTTCGTTTACAGTTAAGCTCACCACTGATAATCAGATTTTCAGCGTTTATCTGCAACTATTTTTTGATTGCATTTTTTTTTCACTATAATAATAATCGTTTGTTTGAATAGTTATAAAGTAACAAGTATTCCTGTTTAATGACAACAATTCATGCTTAATAATGCAGCTTTAAGTAACTACCTATTAAAAATAATTATCAATTTTCCATACAGATATATAAGGTTTTAAGCATAATTATCAAATAGGAATAATTTCCAAACATATCTACATGATCCATGAATGGGACCCCAGAACGTATTACGTCATATGTATAAGAGTGGGCAACGAAATAACCACAGACTTTCCGAAATTCCAAAAACCGTAATATTATCACCGGATGTAGTTTGGTGTCAGAACTAGGAAATCCTTGCATTTTGGTGTAAGGAGGGTGGGATCTTACTTCCATGAAGAAGATGCAGTCAATATATTCTACGCTGCACTGACGGAGAGATCAATTCTGTAGAGTTTGGTAATAATTATACCCAATAAATACGAAGGTCATTCAAGAAATAAGGTACATTTTGCTTTAAGGAGTTGACTAGAGGGATCACTGTTTACCCTTGTAACTTTCTCAAACAAATCAATTGAGATGAATCCTTTTATGTCCGAGAAGACTGACACAATGACCTTCCTTTCTAACCGCTGCACCCTGAACTTTTTCTTTACCAGAGAGTCAGTGTATTTCCATTCCATAAACTGTATTTTCGACTCAGGCTGGTTTTGGCAAAACACTGTTTACCCCATTTGTATCTCCAAGTTTGTTTTTTTCCCCAAAGCTAAGACATGCTTATTGCTACATATTCTTTTGTAAATTCCCCATGGTTTTCTTTTTCTCGGCAACCAAAGATTTCATTCTATTCAAACCCGGAACTCTTATTTTCCGATATTTTTGATATCATCAAAACAAATACTTATCCAAGATTAAAATGATTTTTCCTATAAGCCTATTCCAAACAATGCTGAGTGTACATCTAAAAAAAAATAAAAAATAATAGAATTCTGAAGAAATTCCCCGAATTTACCGTCGTAATGAAATTCTTGTATATTTGGTTTAGAAGAAGGTATTCTTATTTATTAGCATTATTTAATATATGCATTAAAATCTTGGTATATAGACAACATGATTTGTTGTGGAGGGTGGTGGCTTAATTTACGTCCGGGCCATGTTATTACATTCACTTTCGGTCAAATACCCTTGCGAAAGATATGAATCCCCTTATCCTCCCAGATATCGATTCAATAGTACCACTAATGGTGGTCTACCAAGATGGCTTTGGCAGGTCATTAAACAAAGAAACAAAATTAAACACTCATTGTTACAACCATTTGCATAAAATTTTTATAATTCTTTTGACAATCTTGTTTTGTTTTCTTTATCAAATAGAATATCAACATTCGTGGTTTATTTAATGCTATAGCCATCCTTGCAGAAAAATGCTAGTGATACAATTCAATCCATAGCTGTGTGGATGAGGAGTTTCATACCTTTCCTAAGGGTATTAGACCGAAAATGAATGTAAAAGAGCGAGTGAAATTCGAACTCGTTAAATTCAGGTGACTGTTCAGCTCTTTAACCATTACGCTACAAAGACTCGTCCCTGCAATTTATATTAGTGAATATTATAATTGTAAAATGAATAACATGATGGATTTATACTGTTGGGCTTAAAAAAGAATGTGGTAGGTAATACGTGTGTCTATTTTTTGTGCTGTGTATGGTAAATTTACTTGAAATAACTGAGCAATCATCGTATCATTTCAATGATTTAGTAAAGATACACTCGTATTTAAAAAAAAATCACGTAGAAATTTCAATCTTCACTTTAAATGGATGACTATACAAATTTTCTTGTCGTTCATTCGCTTCTTATTAAAAAAAAAAAATAAAAATAAAAGACGCCATATATACTCGAGTAATAAATGACAGAGTAATGAACGATCCCTAAGCCACAAAAAGGTTTTTCATCATATATTGCGGCAAATAAACAACAGTATGATTTTATGAATTAAAAATCATCTCGTGTAATGAACGACTCGTTTTTTTTTTATTTAAAAATTAGTTTTAAAAAGTCGTTCATTGCATGAATATATGAAGTAAATAGAAAACTTACCAAATTTCTTAGAGTTATGGTGTTAATTTCCTATTTTCTTGACAAATGGCTTTGAATATATAATTTGTAACCGTTATAATATATCTATGTAATTTTTTTTTTAACTCATAATCGAGCAAACAATAACTATTCAGAAATATCATTAAACAGTACTGATAACTTTTTGAAAAAGAATTATATTCTCTTCTGAATGTATGTATCATTTATTTGGTGTTAGTAATACTTGCAAGAATTCTATACTTCTAACACATGTTGTTCCAATTATGAATTGATATAAACGTATTTTAAATGTCACGGATTCTGATCTTGTCTGTAATCACTATCATCAGTATATTCCAACACTATATTCTACTAGTACTACTAACAGTAATAGTCAATTTCATTTATGAATGGTTTGTACGTTTTTTGTCAACATGGTTATAGACATAACATATTCTGTACTTTGAAAAAGTACCAGTTTTCTTTTTTACCCTAAGTATTAATATTATTATAACAAGAAAAAAAGTAGCTTTTTTTTTAATAAATTACCTAATTAAAGGGGAATAATAGGCATAAAAAGCAAAAACTGTTCTCCCTTTATTACGTGGTTTAGCAGTACTAAAATGTTTTTCATTTATTTTTCGAACCATTTCTCTCTTTCCATTATATATATATACATATATTCCGTTTCTTTATCTTTTTTTTCCTTTATTTGCTTCAATGAATGTAGATTTTAAGCGTCTGAAGTATAGCGTCATCATTTCTTATCATCTTGTGTCTTTTTTATTCTTTATATTTTTCTCTGATGTTTAGCGTGTTATTTTCTTCCCATCACAATCAAAAAGGGAATCGTACAGTATTGGAATCGATGACAGGTGTTCATACCTTATTCTAATAATAGGCGTTCATGTCTTATTTTAATAAATATTAATATTTAAAAAAAAAAAACTTGAAGATGGTGATTCCAATTGTAGTTGGCGTACTAGGAACAGTTTCTAATAGCTAAGAAAATAGACAGGAGGAATTGGATATTAGAGGAAGGATCGAATCCATCTGATTGGTTAAGGTCTCCATGACTCCCCGAGTAGTTTGGCCAAAGGAGATTTATCCGATTTACCAACCCCTCCGCTCGGGCAGGATATGACACAAGGTCAATTTTTAAGCGGAGTTTAACAGGTTTGAATTCAGAGTTTTCCTTCTCCTAGACTAGTTGCCTAACCAAGGCTGAAGAACCTAGTCTGTCCTACTATTTACCCATAGCTGGAGGGAGAATAATTGGATTCATACCTTTCCCAAGTGTATTAGTGCTATTCTTATTAAATTTCAAGTACTTTTGGCAGTATTTTTGTTAGTCTGACATGGACTATATCAGTAATTGTTCAATTGTCTACTTTCCTCAGTTTCGTTATTAAGGTCTTTTTGAAGAATCCTAATAGAGCCCGTTTTTAATGGACACTACCCTTTATCTCATGGTCCTGAGGTTTTTGTTTTTCTGGTTTTTGTTATCTGTGTTTTTTCTACATATAACTTTACCTCCATTCTTTAGTCTAAATCTATCCACTTTTTTTATAACCAACAACGAGGTCACATCTAACTTAAAAAAACACAAAAGTTTAGGAATGATAACGATCCTGCTCACTACTGCTCAATACATATATGGGTGAATCCAATTATTCATGCTCCAGCTATGAATAAATTGTAGGGCAGTTTGGGTTATTTAGCCTTGGTTAGGCAGCCAGTCTCAGAGAAGGAAAACTCTGAATTCAAACCTGTTGAACTCCTCCTAAAAATTGATCTCATCCTGCCCGTGCAGAGGGGTTGGTAAATACATACATAGATGAGTAATTTCTTCTGAACAAACAGCAGGTGCCATCAGCAATTTGAGACTCATGTCTGACAATACAAAATTTCATAAAATTTTTCGGACGCCTCACATGATGTAATTTTTTACCAGCTGGGAAATTAGGCCTTTAGAAGTGAGTCTGGTTCTCCCAGGGTACTGTATCTCTTTACTTGGTTAGATGAACTTTCCCCATTCCAAAACTTGATGTTTTAATTCAGATTCTGCTTGATTCTTATACGTTTGTACTTCATCGAAATCAAGTCGCTTCCACGGTTCCTCTCTATCGTTGCTCGTTTTGGGGGACCCTAGAATTCATTTTGCGTTCTCTTATAAGTCGGAATATAGACATGTTTTTATCTATGCATTCAGGATGATTATTATCTTTACTTGTGGTTTCTTATAAACATTCCTATTTCTTTACCTAAACCTTAGTGAGAGGGATGTTAGTAAAATATGTATTTTAAAATACATAGGTCCTCAAATGAATTTCATTGTGGTATTTTGTCAAAAACACTTTATTTATCTCACGATGTTCGAAAATAAAAAATAAAATAAAACCCTAAAATATCACTTTGAAATTCATTTGAGGACTTATTTATTTTGAAATATTCATTTCCACAAATTGGAATAACAAAAAAAATATATATATTTCAGCTTCTTTTAGATGTTATTTTCCCAAGTTGCATTGATAATGATCCCCCCACGAAAGAGATGTCCGGTTCTTCAACGTGCACTAATTTTTTGTTTCAAACAGGTCGCTCGACAGCCAGGTATCTTCCTAATGTGTTTATCTCTCCCGTTCTTGATCATATCCTGGGTTCTCACAATAACTATCAAGATGATAATTTGAAAATGCCATATTACTAATTATTATTGTCGATGTAATTAAGTTTTTATAGAACTTGTAACTGGTGGGTTTCACTGGGGATCGAGTGACAACAAATTCTAAAATTAACCTTTTTCTGTATTCTAGTTAATTATTGGAATGTTGAGGTCTGGATAGTCTTTATTTTTCGATGGATTGACAATTCTTCCAAACCTTTTGAAAATCGTTTCGGAACTTATCCTAGATAGCCAAACGTTATAAATATTCTAGGTTGCACGTTTTCTTTCTGAGCAAGATGGGGACATTTTCCTGACTATGTCATCTTTCAAGTTTGCTAAAAATTTATCTTTTTCATTATGATTTGATAATGGGTTCAAGTCGAACATTTTAAAGTACCTCAGATATTTTATTCTGTAAGGCAGTTTCTGGATTGAGCATGTACTACTCATTTGCAGAATATAAAGATCGTAATATTTTGCACATTCTACATTAACACACTATTTTTTTAAACAAATCTTCTCTCATTTTATCAGCTAGTCTTAGCTAACTTGCTGCATTCTCTGTGATTTACAGCCTCGTCTTTATTACTATTGATAGTTGCACCTTTGTCCCACCAATATATTTGAGGTTTAAGGAACATCAAGACCTTTCAAAGCTCCGTTAATTGTAGCATCCATGCTATCCTCAATGCTATCGTAACCTCTCCCTTTTTTTTGGCTCAGAGTGTCTATGTTCATCTTCAATGATTTACTTGTTCTATGATCTACATAGCTGAGTTCTTCCCGTGACCATTTTATGAAATGCCCTGTGTATCTTACAAAGATGACTACCCAGGTATTTAGTCCTTTGATGAGATATCTGCAGCAGGGTTTGGTTTCGAGATCTCTTGTAATCCCTTCTTAATTTTCTTTTCATTTCATCTGCTTGATGGTTTCCGCTTCAGATATACCTAGGTAATTGTAGGTTTTTCTTTTTTTCCAAGTCTTCTGATGTTCTCATTCTCGAAGAATTTCTGTTCTTTCACTTTTTCATTGTAAGCATGGCACGTTTTTCAATTACAAATTCCATTCCTATATATCTTAGCTGAAGATTCTGATTGTATTAAGGTTTCTAGTCCTTTCTTATCCTTGAAAAGCGTGTTAATATCATCTGCATAAAGGAGGTTGTTGATTATTTCATATGACATTGTAAATTTGTAAAATCCTTTGCTTGTTTTAGTATATATTCTTGTAGAATCATTCTTAATATAAACGATAGAGGTGATAATGGGTCTTCTTGGAAGATTCCTCTCTGGATTTTAATCTCTGCTAGGGTTTGTTTTTCAGCAGCTAATTTTACCCTCAATTGTTGGATGACACGTCATAAAATTTACGAATCATTCTACTATCTTGAAGATTTTCACACATTCCATTATCCATGTTTGTCATCTAATGATGCCATCCTTACATTTCCAGCTTTGTTCCACGTTAGAAATTGGCTCAACTATTCATGATAAGTCGTGTTTTCCTCTGGTTTCATTGCCACACCTTTTCTGTTCTTCAGGAAATAACCCACGATTTTTAAAATATTAAAGTCGATGAGCCTGGAAAGCTCGTTCTCACGAGAAATCGTCTGTGAGAGTGATTTATCCTCAACTGGTGCCAGTTAAAATGGTTTGAATTGCACTAGATTATACCTTTTTTTATTAATAAGTAGTATATAATATAATGCCCGGTATATCAGTTATTAGCCATTCATTCATTAGAGAGTCTAGTTACGTTAATATCACCCTACAAAAAACACCTGGCATATGTAGCAAACTAATCTATTTAGGTCATATTTTTTATACTTTTCTTAAGAGATCCATCCCATTTTAATCTTCACTTCTCTTTCACATATATGCGGTTCCTATAGAATGTTTGTCTTCATCCAATACATTTCCACACAGATTCTTACAAAATACGATATCTATTCACAAGATATTGAAAAAAACTGAACAATGAATGAAACGTTAAATTTCTTTGAAATAGTCACCTTGAAATCCTATACATTCTAGGAAGTTTTTTCATTAATCGAAGCACATCTCTTTTTATATGGCTTGAAGTTGTGAGGTATTTTTTTAGTATACTTTGGGTCCTCAAATTATACTCTTTAATGATTTTTCTATTTAGAAATCGAAAAAGTTGCAATTCGAATGGAGGATTTCTGCCTTTGCAGAATCCTGTATTTTACCGAAAAGATTTTGTTCAAACATATCAGAACTGCAGATTTCAAAATATTTTCAAAAGATTAGTACTATTTTAGAATTCTACAATGCTCTCCAGATACCTTGAGGTCATCACATTTAAGAAGTTGCTCATTGGTTCACACATTTTTATGTAAGTATTAAAATTGAAATGACTAAGATTCAGTCTCGACACTTTTTGCTCATCCCACAAATATCTGTATATGTTTATAAACTTATGTAATTATACATTCCTTAATTATCCTTATCCAAATTTGATAAGGTTTGGTTTGGTTTCTTTGTTCAATGGCATATCAACCTTTGTAGGTTATGTAATGCCAAATCTATCGTTCTAGAAAAACAGTAGTGATACTATTTAACCCATAGCTGGGTGGATAAGGGGGCTCATACCTCTCCCAAGTGTTTTTGTCCGAAAGTGAATGTAATAGCACGACTGGGTTTCGAAATCGCTTTCAACCATTCCGCAGTCCAACGGTTTAAGCATTACACCACGAGTTCACCCCATTTTATAAGGAGACCAAAATTTCCCGCTGTTAGTATCGAACTCACGAAGAACGGTTCGTAGGCTTACCATTGTATAACGTGTGATGCACATCCGAGTATATATTTAGAAGGAATCCGACACACCATTTCTTTTATAATCTTCACATATCACAGTAAATGGTGAAGGACACAATTATCTCGTTCTCTAGCCCACACCTCAGGCATGACATAGGTTTATATCTATTAATATATCTATTTTGGTGTAGTATGCCATACTGGCGTATTTATTTAGAAAGTATTATTTTCCCAACAGATCTGTTCTCTCTATCTAACAAAATTTAATTATTCCACCGAATGCTATTGTAATTATGACGATAATTGGTCAAATTGTAATTATTTAAATAATTGAATAATTATTTCAATAAAAGTATTAAGATAAAATATTAGTATAGTGAAGTTATAAAAGGAAGTCTTTTACAAAAATCAACCACTAAATAAGTTCGAGCAATAAATATTAAAGTAATTTTGGTTAATTAAAATATAAACTATTTCAAATGACGATATAAATGTTTTATTTTATTTGGAACCTCCTCGTAGTATTAAGAAAAAAATTGGTGTAGAGTTATCACCAATATTGTTCTCTGTGTTATATATACATATAATTCAGTTCATATTTCATTATCTACGTTGATTTGAAAATATCTATTGTATCATTTAACTATCTGTTCATATTTATGAGTGTTCGTAATCTATCTTCGTAGTCAAGAATATTTTTCTAATTGTTTTTCACACCCGCTCTGATAGGGTGTTTTTTTTTTCAGTTGAGCGAGTGACAATAAGCCTCCTCAGATCTCCAGAATTATAAGAATTCTAGTTGTAGTCATGATTCTTTCTCCGATTTCCAATTCTTCCAGTTTTTTGCAAGGCACTCGGGAACCATTCCATGGGCTGTTATTACATTTGGTAGTACCATCAACTTTATAGTCCACAACTTTTTTCATCTTTGGCAAGATCCAGATAATTTCCTTTTCCTTTCTTCAATTTTCTCAATGAGCCGGCAAAATCCACTAATAATTTTTTTGGCCGACTGGTATTTGATTACCATTACTCCCACCAAAGTAAAAACACATATACACTGAGCCAAGAAATTGTTGATATTTATAGATATTTCTCTCTCTCTCGTGTGTGTGTGTGTGTGTGTGTGTGTGTGTGTAATAATACATGCATGCATATTAACATCAGACCTGACCGATAAAATGAACCGCAGTTTCTTCCAGGCAGCGGTCGTATCGATACTGCTATATGGATGCACTACTTGGACGCTAACTAAACGGCTGAAGAAGAAGCTAGACGGCAATTACACAAGAATGTTGAGAGCAATATTGAACAGGTCCTGGCGGCAACACCCCACAAGACACCAACTATACGGCCACTTGCTTCCCATCACGAAAACTATACAAGTTAGTCGAACCAGACACGCAGGACACTGTTGGAGAAGCAAGGACAAACTGATCAGTGATGTACTCCTCTGGACCCCCGCATATGGCCAAGCAAAAGCAGGACGACCAGCTCGAACATACATACAGCAGCTATGTGAGGATACGGGATGTAGTCCTGAAGACCTGCCTGAGGCGATGAATGATAGGGACAAGTGGCGAGAGAGGGTCTGGGATATCCGTGCCTACGGCACGACATGATGAGGATGATGATATACATATATATTCACATGTTTTTGGTCTGCTAGTTCACGCGGGCTATCTTCTAGCATTTCGGATGATGACAGAAACTGAGGGTATTCCTTCACTCTTCGTATACTTCATTTTTTCTTCTATATAATTACATACCCACGATAAAGTTCAATTTATACATTAGGCTAAATGAGAGATTAACAAAATAATAATAATTATAATTAAATAATTCTAACAGAATATTGGAATAATCATTTTCCAACAAAAGATTAGTTTTTCAATAGATCTTAACGAGAAGTTTTAATTCTTTTCACTTGAAGGAAACACTTTACGCCTCCCTTTAACATATCTGAAACTGTCAGCATGATAACACCTACACCTCGGGGGGTCATAATTATGCAAATCTTATGAATTGTTAATTTTTCGTGGATGATTGAAACCACAGAAACCAAAACCGCGAATAAAGGAGTAAATCCGTATTCTCTCAATAGTGCACATGCCTAAAATATATCAGTGGGCTCTATACCTCTGTAGATATCGAGAAAGGGCGCAGGCGCATTCAGGTACTTGCATCCATAAAGCCTGGAACTAACAAAAAGAAAGCGATTCACTCGCTATAACAATCCCGACTACTTAAATATGCATAATATAAACGTTTATGTTCTTTTTATGCACACAGATCGCAAAGGGATGAAATATTCTACATTAAAGAGTGTTTTGAAGACCTTTGATTTCATATTAGCTCTCTTTAATTCTTTTTTTATATTTGGTTAATTTTCACTTCGTGTCTGAAATTTTCCGAGTTCACCTAAGTCAATTATGACATGTTTTATAATGAAGGAAAGGCATTTGAATGAAAGTGATGAAAGACCGATGTGGATTTTATTAATACAGAAAGGATTTCCAAAAAGCAGATCAATTGAAAGAAGGTGGAGAAACAGGGAACATTTCGTGCTATTTATTGACTGTAATTTTGTGAATTTAATAAATCCTCTTTTGGTTATTCTACGGGGCTCTCATTGGGCTGATTTCGCTAGTCCTAGTAATCTCTTTACTGGAATTAAAATCGCGAACTGGAAAAACGCCAATCTTCTACTCTGGCTCTCAATCACTATTATTTACTCAGTTGATATCCGTACTGCACTGGCTGCATGTACACAACCTTAATACCAAGTTTCTAACGTCTTATTTGACTTAGTTGTCTGCAGTTTGCACAATAGCATAAACACTTTACTGCTCACAAAGTGTCTTGGTAAAATCCGTACTACATTTACGTTACGTTCTTTGTTCAAATACACACACACAGATAAAGGCAGCTAGGAGGAATCTATCATGATAGATTTTATGAGTACTTAAACTCTCTGACCGTAGTGAGATTAGGGAAAATGGTTTCAAATTTTTCACAAATCTAGACTTAAACCAACTGTGTTTATAGACAAAGAAATAAAAGCATTAAATTGGGAAAATAAAGAAAGCGGTATAAAAAATAAAGAGGTGTTCTTGAGAGAGAAAGAGAGAGATGATAAAGAAAGATAGACAAAGAAACTGAGAACTTGAAATCGGAGAGGAAAGTAGTTGGGGGGGGGAGCAAAACGAGAAAAAAAATATGAGAGAGAGCGAGCGGTGATAGGATTAATAGAGTGAGGCAATAAGAATGAACACGGAGAAGTTAAAGAGAAGTGTTTAATAGGAAAAGTAAAGAGAAATTAACTGTGTATATAGTTCTGGAACATTTATTCAATTTTTTCTCCCTTTGTATATATATATATATTATACATTATATAAAAGAGAGAGAGAGAAAGAATACTGACACGATGTTTCGGCTACATTTTCAACAGCCATCTTCTTTCTTTTGATGAATTGAGAATGCTTTTATTTGTGTATTTGGCCCAGCGGTTAGAGTGTTCGCCAATGGCCCGGGAGACCTGGGTTCAATCCCAGGTCGAGTCATACCAAAGACTTTAAAAATGGAACTTGATACCACCTTGCTTAACACTCAGCATTATAAGGTACGGTTCAAGGGTAAAGTGGAGCAATCCTGGGAATGGAGTAGCGCCCTCCCCTACACCTTGGTGTAGTAGCTATCGAAAAGGGAGCCTTCGGGTCACCCTCGACTATGGTCGCTAACTTTACTTACTTATTATTGTGTTAATTTGACCTTGTGTTATCGTTCCCTGTTAGTTCTTATTCTGATAGAATACATAACTCTTTACTAATCCGGAGATTAAACTCTCCACCATCAAAACTCTTCTCAGTAAGTGAATGACAAGAATTGAATCAGCTGTTATTGTTTGGGTGTCTCTAAAATCAGTTTCTATTTTTAATGCTGAAGAGTCCTTGTGATGTAGTGGCTAATGGGCTGGATTGTTACATCGTAATAAATGAGTTCGAACTCCACTCGTATCATTACGTTCATTTTTCTTACTTGCACTCCTGGCAAAGGCATGAACCCTTTTATTCCCCTAGATAGAAATTACAAAGTAATATTACTGTTATTCTGCAAGGAGGACATCGGCATTAAATACCTCACAAATGTTGATATATCATTAAAAACAAAGACGATTAACTTTACTAAAGAGTTATTATGGTAAAATGATTCTTTTAGACATCATCTTCATTTTATTTTAACCAGATAGATTATTTACTAACAAAAACCGAAGATGTTTTTTTATTTTATTGTTCCTACAGACCACAGATTGAAATTAAAACAGTGAAATATAAGGCAAATACTAAGACTTTACTAGAGATATGAAAAAGCAGTAGAATATAAAAGTAAAGTTGGCGACTTTCAATCGACGGTGACCAGAAGGCTCCCTTTTCAATAGCTACTACACGGAGGTGTAGGGGAGGGTGCTATTCCTTTCCCTTGATTGCTCCACTTTACCCTTGATACATTATATTGCCGAGTGTTAAGCAAGGCAGTATCAATTACCATTTTTAAAGTCTTTGGTATGACGCGACCTGGAATTGAACCCAGGTCTTCCAGATCATTGGCGAACACTATCCACTAGGCCAATGAGCCGGTGGAATATAAAGTTGATGGTGATACAAACTGGCTATGATGGGTTTGGAACAGTCATCAAGGGCTTTGAAAGGAAACTGGGAGAACAGGTGATCAAAGAGATTTTTTAAACAGAAATGTTGGTAACCCTCTGGTAATGTTTGGCTGGTTCTTTATTTTGTACACTTAAGGTTTATTACTATTATCATCTTTTCCTTTTTGCTAAGTAATGTATCTTTCTCAAGTTTTGTTACACTTTGAAAGTATTTTGTTTTTCTTTTTGGAACCGTTCTATATTCTAATGCTTTATCACGGTCACTAGGAAATGAGGTAATTCAGTCTAAACGTGATTGGTGATAACCAGATTGAAATGAATTTTTCAGGAAGGCTTGAGAGCACACTGGTCGAATACTTGAAATCAAGATGAGGATAAAGTACCCTAGAATCATGTTATAGTAGGTAGTCACTCCTTGTCTGCTGAGAAAAAGCTCCAAAGATCCCAACCTGAAGTCGTGGTAAATATTGGCCACTATGTATACTGTTTTTTTTTTTTATAATAAAAGAAAATATATATATGATTTTTTTAAAAATCGGGCATACTACGAGATTAAAACGGATAATAAAATGAATGAATTATAGACATTATACGGTTATGAAGAACACAGAGAAGATTTGTTTTCACTGAAGTCTTAACTACCCCTAAATAGGATTTATTTATTTCCTTAATAAGTTCAGAACTTGATAACCCATCCAGTTAAAGAAATAAATTTAAAACTCTTCTTTGATATATCTGATTTATCAGCATCATAACTCTTGGTCTTGGGGGGGGGTGCTTTGCTTAACGTCAATGGAATCGGTGATACGAGTTCAAATCCAGGACGCGATTGTTTGTGTTTTACTTCGCACAAATGCCTTTGAGAAAGGCATGAAGTCATTCATTCTCTCACAGCAATGAATACATATTAGGGAAGGCTGGGTTTATTAGCCTTGGTTAGGCAAACATTTTGGAAGAAAAAAAAATGAATTCACACCAGCTTTACTCCAATGAAAACACTGACTGTTTCACAGCCTGCCCGTGGTGGAAGGGTTGGGTAAAAAGTCATTGTCTTTGGAACAAATATAAAAGTAGAATTTAAGTTATTTTCGAGGGTGATCACAGGGTAATTGAAATCACAATAAAATTATGTAATATAGGAGAGAAAAGAGATAGAAGGAAGACTTGAGTCTGAGAAAAGACAAAAAATTCATGAAAGGGTGATACAAGCTGAATATAAAGGGATATCGGGAAAAAATCCTCTAAAAGTAAAAAGAATATGGAAAAAAACTTTAGTATGTGATAAATGTAAACAGACGAGAGAGAAAGAACATAATGGCGGAAAAAGTGGTGAGAGAGAAAAGTGGAAAAGATAAGAAACAGAGGGATGAAAAAAGTGAGAGAATAGACAGAAAGGATATGTAGAAGAAAAAAGAAGTCATTGGTGGTGAGTGGTAAATACGAGGGAGAATTAAGAGAGAGGGAAAGATTAAGAGAAATTGAAGGGGGAGATGTAAAGTGCAAGATAGGAGAGAAAGGGTTAACAAAGTGAGACTTAGAGAGGGAAATGAAGAAAAATGATGAAGAGAAAATAAATTAGAAAGTGAAAAAGTAGAAAGTGAAGTGGAATGGTGAGAAAGAGAGTATAGGGTTAAGTTAAGAGAGAATGAAATCTTAAAGATGAAAAAGAAAATAAGAACATCGTAAAATGAAAGACAGTAGCCATAACGAAGAACATAAAACGTGTATAAAGTAACAGTCTGCTCATATTGAATCCGCGAAAATGAATAAAAAATTAATGACAAAATAAAACACCATCACACTCACCTATTTGCAAAAAAACATCCCTTCCACACACAAATACAAGTGTCAAAATACACAATCATAAGAAAGCGTAGTGACACAAACACACTCTTGGGCAAGCTCATATATACGCAGCTAGATATGCGTAAGGATACGAAACAGACATAGACTTAAGACCATACACATATACACAAAAAGGTGGACACACAACGATAAAAACACATAATCACAAAAGCATTAGCAAACTGGTATAAGAACCTCGGCACACACACAATCACAGAAGCATTAACACTGATATAAGAACGACAGTTCTTACTCTCTCACACACACACACACACACACAATCAGAAAAGCATTAATAGATTGATGTAAAAACTAAGCGCCAACACATACATACATGTGTGTGTGTGTGTGTGTGTGTGTGTGTGTGTGTGTGTGTGTGTGTGTGTGTGTGTGTGTGTGTGTATTTTCGTGGAGAGGTATCTTTCTTTATATAACGTGAGTATACACACACATTATTAGAAATGCATCAATAAACTAATGAGGAGAGGTATCTTTCATTATATAAAACGAAAGATTCTCCTCCACGAAAATACATAAAAGCAGCGATATTTTAAGAACGTGCTGACAAAACACACACGCCACTAGAAAAACAAACATACAGTTATTAGCACTTGGGCACATGCAACATATTCACATGTAAAGATAGGCACTGTTCTCCCCATAAAATATACGTTTGCAAAGCTAAAAATAAAAGTGTGAATATATAGACACTAATATAAGGTAGGTTTATAAAGTAATGACACTGATTGTTTCATTCATTTATTTATAATCAAATTAATTAAAAATCTACTTTATCCTTTTCGAAATAGTTCACTAGAGAAGCCACACACCAATGTATTTCCCACTCTTAGATTTCAGCTGAGTTTGTCAACAGTTGGTTTGTTACGTCATGCTTCATGGTCTCAGAAGTTTCTAAAAAGGTGAATTGTGACTTTTGCTTGTTTTGATTTTAGATTCTTTGGTTAATCGCATATTAAATTTCCAAGGGTATTAGTCTGAAAGTGAACTTTATAGAACCATTAGAGTTCTTACTCGCTTACAATGTCGTCGCAGTCTGATACATTAATTACAAAGTCATTTGATTTTGGGGTGAGGGAACAGGCACAAGGATTAACTAATTATCTTGTAACAATGCATACTCTATCGGCTGAACATGAATTCCCGAAGGCAAACATGAACCGAATATTTAACTTATGATCAAGATTAATATTAAACAAGTGATTTTTCAATTACCTGAAAATTTCCTAAATCCATATATATAAATTTCATTGAACAATGTAGATATGTTTTATCAACATATTTTTTAGTATATCCTTTCCAGTTGCCGAATTGATTTTATAGTATCTGGAGGGAATAAGTTGATGAAACTCCTATTACTAACTCTTTCTTTCTTTCTTTGTTTAATGGCATATCAACCGATATGTGTATATGATATTGACACAAACACTCTGGTCATTCAATAAATAGGCAAAATCTTGTCAAAGTAATTTATAATCAGAAGCATTGTTTTGTGAGAGATCCTTGCATTCCTTAAAAGAAATAACTTTCTTCACTGCCTGTGGGTGTAACTTTTTTTTTTACCGGAGAGTATCTTTCCCGCTCTATGGTCTGTCTTTTTCTTTTCTTTTTTTAAATAAAAGTTCAATCCTGCAAACTCAGGTTTTGCCCATTAGTAAATATTTTGACTGAGACTTGCTTCTACATAGAGATTGCACATTCTTTTGTAAATTCAAGATGGTTTGTACTACTCAGCAACCAAAGTTTTAATGACAGACCATCGTTCAAACCTGAAGCTCTCTGATTAACTTCAAAACATTTTATGCGGGAGAAAACTGAACAAATCTCAAATAATGCTGAGTTTACATCTACGGAAAAAATCCGTTCAAATGCTTTAAAAAACAAAACAAAAAAAAAACAGAACTTTTAATCGATTGGCCATATGAATATGACATTGAACCTATTCTGATACATGATAAAATAGTACTCTCATCTGTGTGTGTGTGTGTGTGTGTGTGTGTGTGTGTGTGTATGAGCGTTCTCTGCATGTCCTAATATACAAGTATTCACTTATTTTGATACGTAAGCGTCGGGTATAAGATATTACATCATCAAGTTCAATCATTATATATACATCCACCTACGCCTACACATCTATGTACACTGACTAAAATATATAATATGACAGGTCTTCAATCATTGACAAATGAGCTAGCAGTAAGAGCTGGTCAAACGACAAACAGGAAATGGCATCAAACGTCTCAAGTTCTGAGAATCTTGATTTGATGTTTCCAATGATGCTCACTCTTTGGGGTCACTTTGTTACCCCACGGATTATTTTAAGTCCTCATTCAAACATTCGCTTTCCGCCAAACGACTCTTTTTTCTCTAAAAAAAAAAAAAAAATTAGAAGTCTTAAATTTTAAAAAGAGGACCGTGGCTTTCAAAATTCTAGACATTTTTGCAATATGTTGCAACAGTTATATTCCGACCATCACCTTACCACAACATCGTCACCTGTTAGCCATGCTTAGTGTATAACGAAGGAGCGACGTATAATTTGATATAGCATTCTTTATTGTTGCAATAGTCTGAGAATCTGGTCGGCAAAATATCGTTCTTCACTAGGGGCTCAATGTAGATTCATCTGTCGCAGTTGTGGTTTGGTTTAGTTAGGTTTTATTGCATATCAACCATTGTAAGTTATTCAATGCCAAATCCTGTTTATACATATATATCAAATATATAATAATAATAATAATAATAATAATAAATAAATATATATATATTAGATATATGAATTTAATTCATAGAATTTAGACTGCGACCCCTGGTTTTCATGGAGGTTTTTGCAAAACAACAATCATCATCAGGCAGTTAAGAAAATGAAAATTTCATGCCTGATGATTGTTGTTTTGCAAAATCCTCCATGAAACCTATGGGTCGCAGTCTAAAATCCATGAATTGAATATATATATATATATATATATATATATTATTATTATTATATAATAACTCTATCCTAGATATTGAGCACTCTCCATATTATATTGCACTTGGTTCGACAAAAACCCACAAAGTGATTTAGTGACAACCAACGCTGTTATATATATTTTTACTTATATTCTTGAAAACATTTTTAAACAAGCCTGACCATTTTTGAACGCCGTTAAATGGTTTCAAGTATAGCTATGTAATAATTTAACATCAGTCATTTGTTTGCATAGATTTAAATAGGTGCACATGATATGAAAGAGATTACTTTTTCGGTAATTTCATTTTTAAACGAACCCGAAAAAAGTTGCTTGCACACTAGTATTGCTATTGTTTTTACACAATTAAATAGTTTGAACTATTGATTATCTCTTAAAATTCAACTCAACATTGATAATTTGTTTGTACGCAGTGAAGTGGTTACAAGTATTGCTATTTAACACTAACTATTTCATTCAACATTAGTCATTCATTTGCTCACAGTTAAATGGTTCCAAGTATTGATATGTATCACGAACAATTCATATAACCATCCGTCATTTGTTTACACACAGTCAAATGATCTAACAGTTCAATTTAGCCTCTGCCAGTTGTTTGTTCACAGTTTAAATGTCAAACAGTTCTAATCGACCCATAGATAGGACCCTATCAGGTGCAACCATTCCGAGTCAGAGTGAACTTGGGGGGGAGTAAAGGCAATGAAAATGTACTCTGCATTTCGCAAAGCTCCAGCATTAATGGAGCATCACCATCGGATTGCTTAGTGTCACATCTAGGACATTCTTGGTGGGGGTTCTTACCTCTCTGCAGATATGCATTTGGTATATTCTTCAGTCTCTACCCACAGCTGACTGTACCAACTGAGTTAAAATAATGGCACGTTTAGCGTAATGATCGTCAAAGGAAATCTGCAACTCAAGTTCACTTTTGCGCTAATGCCCTTGGGGAAAAACATGCATTTATCAATTAAACCTCAAACTATTCGTAAACAGCAGGGAAAATTCGGTTCTTGTTTAACCAACCAGTCAAAAAAAAAAAAAAAAAAAAAAAAAAACAGAAAAAAAGACTGTCATATTCCACAACTGAAGGAGGAATAAATACGTACTATAATGGCATAACCATGAAAATCTTACAGGATTAGAAGACTACACCATGGTAGGTGCCTAATTTAATAATTTTCAGTTTACTACTGTGAAGCAAGTGTGCATGGCCCCTCGAGAGAGTCTAAGTTCTCTCACAAACGTTTGCTAGACTTAACAGTCGTAATTTAAGTATCTGCAAATTTTAGGGGAGTCGAAATGGATTGCGGTCCTCCTCTTCAGTTGACAGAATATTCAGACAACGGTAAAAAATGGTTTTAAAATTAATCTGCCTCTGTCCTAAGTAATTACCCGTGTCTTAAGAATGTTGGTCCTGAAAACAAACTTATTGACCCATTCGTAGGACATAGGCGCTCCCATAGCTACGCTAGCATTGTGATTTCAATCTTCACTGGGTACATTATTCTTCTATCCTTGTGCTAAACAAAGCTACGCTTTAACAGAGATCTTCAGACAAATTGTATGAGAATATGCGAATGCTTCATACTTATAAATTTTTTAAGAGGCTCTAAATTTATCTTGCAATACATTTTGAACAAAATATATTTTAAAAAACTAATTAAAAACATCTTTGTTTTTATAATACTCAGAATTTTAATATCATAAATTTTGTTTTATTTTAAAGATTTCGTGACATTGATTTCAGAAGATTATTCTGTTAACAATAATAAGACAAATACAAAGAACTTTCTTATTACAAAATTTCTCAGGGCAAATGTGTTTAATCAAAAATATGCAAGGCATAGCAAAATGATAAATATTGCTTTTGTTTAGAAAGATATAATGCACAAAACCCCAAGTAAATATAGTAAGCTGTCTCGCAGCGATCATAAAGAGAGAGACGATAAAGTAGGGGGAAATATATTCGGTAAATTGGGCAACCGACCTTCATTCAACCAAATAAAGCACAAATAAGTAATAAGACGAACGCTTATGGCGAAACGATTCTTGCAAAATAAAATAAAGTTGGCAACTAGAGTTCAAATCCAGGTCGAGGCTGTTGGCATTTCACTTGGAATTGATGTTCTTTGGAAAGGCATGTGTACATCAGTTCTTCCCCTTGCCATAGGAAAATAAATAGGGTCAACTGTTTGTTTTTTTAAACTTAGAATGGTAACCAATCGAGAATAAGGAAAACCCCGAATTCGAAACAGCTGTACTACGCTTAGATATTGATATTGTGTAGTATCCTGGCGTAAGATTGGACAAATACATATCAGGTTCGAATCTTTCAAACTAAACCATGATTATTATTTCATTTATGGAGACTTCCAAAAAAGCTGAGAAACATTCTTTAAACTTTGTTTATAAAACAATTGTGATATTAATTTGGGAACTATAAAAAGTATATATGAAAAAAGATTTTTATTTATTCAATTATTTTAACTCCAAGCCTGTCATGATGCTTTAAAGGGGACTTTTCTCCACTGCAATATCTACTATAACTGATTTTGTTCCTGTCTTTTTAAAGTCTGTGTTACCCGAGTTTTATGCTCTCAGGATGAAGGTTTCTCAATATGTGCCATATCAATTCATCCTTCCAGCATGGTTAGATAGTCTCCACCCTCGTACACTAAGGTCATGGTTGTCCTAGCTGATGCGCTTGGCCACCACACCACAACCACCGACATCATTGATGCGAAATAAAAATCCAATAAAGAAGAACGAATAACTCGACAAAACGTTGTTACACATTGATTTGTGGCGCTTAAGTATTTTCTTTTAATCTTTTTTTTACTTCCGTTCTCTCTCTCTCTCTCTTGCGTGAGTGAGATTTTTCCCCCTTTTTTCCCTTAGCCGGATTTTCTTTTTTGTGAGCCATTTTGATTCCCATTTTATCGATTTAAGATGGTTTTTGTGGTAATCAAGTCTTTAAATTTGAGTTGATATAATGAAGGTGAATGGCTTTTGTTCAAGTATAATATTTCTCTCTTCTTATTGACAACTATTTCTGTATTTGTATATAATATCCCTATTCCATTCCTCCAGTGGCCTAATGTGTCGAGTGTTCGACAGTGGTCCGGGAAACTGAGGTTCAATCCCAGGTCGAGTTATACCAAAGACTTTAAAAAACAGTACTTGATGCCGCCTTGCTTGACAATAAGGTAATATAAAGTAAGGATGAAGGGTAAAGTTGAGCAATCCATGGAATGAAATAGAGCCCTCACCTACATCTCGGTGTAGTAGCTATTGAAAAAGAAGCCTTTGGGTTAACCTCGACTATGGTCACCAACTTTACTTTTATTCCTCTCTTCATTTTTGTCTGTTACTTTCTTTATTTTAATCCTTTCTTAACTCTCTCCCCGAATTATTCGGTTCTGTATTTGCTGATGAACAGCTAAATTGGAATGAACCAAAATTTTATCAAAATAATACAACCAAAATAGTAAACTTCCGTTAAAAGAAAGAATTGTAATGTTAGTAATATCATAAAACCAATTAGTATCTGCTTTCAAACAAAACTTGGCGAATTATACCAGCTTAATCCAAATATTATCTAAACTTAAAAAATAGTGAAATTTGCAAATATTTCATCTCTACACACTTTGTTTCAAAATCTGAACTGCAATAAAAAATGATGACATTCACGATATACAGTGTTGACACAGACTATTTGAAGTTTGTTACTTCAACAGTCGGCTCATCAATGAAAATTAGAATCTATTTTCATCTTTACAGTTCTTTGGCATTTTCATACTGAAATCACGACGTGAGGTTGAGTTTTTGAGGAATTACTTTTAAGAATTTCCGACAAGATTTGGTTAAATTTGTAACTGCTGATCTAACCTCCTTGATGGATATTATAGGCTTCGTTGGTAACTTGCTATACGATGCCATTTTTTTCGGATATCAATTGTCCACCAGGACTTTCACACAAACATCCTGTTGTTTTAAATTTCTAGCATCAATCGTAAGTCGATTGTCTTGTCGCGGGTGATTTTCCGAAAAGAATTCTTCGCACACCAATTACATAATTCATTTTCCTCGATTTAAACGCAGAAAATGCCTTCTCAACAGCCATACTATTTGATGCCCTGACTAACACCTAAAGCAGTGGAAAGCTTAAATAAATTTCAAGTGTTTCCTATAAAATTTTCGATTTAAAGTCGATTTCTAAAAACAGACTTTTTTTTTTTATAAAACTTTAAACAATTAACTTTAAATACACTCTGCATATATGCTTACTTAATGTAGAGCAGAGTGCGACACAAGGTCAATTTTTTAAAGGTAGTTGGTTTGAATTCAGAATTTTTTTTCCAGATCGGTTGCCTTATCAAGGATTAAAAAAAAACTGTCTGCTCTATTATTTAGCCCTAATTGTGGTAAGAAGAAATGATTTCATCTTTTCCCAAGGGCATTAGCGCACAGTGAAACGTGAACAACCTCGTCCAGGATTTGAACTTGGATCACCGATTCCATTTCTTAACCATTACGCTAAACTGGTTATTGTGTATAACTTAATCTGGCAAGATGCAATAAGGTTAACGGTAAAAATTGAATTAATCGCTCTGGGATTGGTGTCTTAATTTATGGATTCTGTTGAATTCTACTCGATTACCCAGGAAAAGGAATAGGATCGAAATTACCTAAATGTCACTTTCGAAACTAACTTGCAGGCGCTACAGCAGATGTTATTTTTTAGTAATATATATGACATAGGTACAAATGTATCATTGATGATGTGACAAACGTCATTTTAAAATCGGTTAATTTATGATGTATGTTAGTAAGTAAAATTCTCCAAAGTCTGTGTTGTTGTAATGTAAATGTTAGCAAGAAATTTACACCAACATAAAGTTTGACACCAACGGTCACAGTTAAAATCTTCTGTCTATGTGTTTTTGTTATGCCACACAAACAACACTTTCTTCATTATTAATTTTCTCGCGACACGAAAATTCAGTTTACAACTACGATTATTTCGCTAATTTATTGCAATGTTTTCTTACATTTAATGATCTCGCCTTCGTCAAGTTTTTAAAAATCTAAATGTTAAAGAAACATGGCTTTTATACACGAAAAAGAACATTTAAATGTTTCACTATTATGCTTTCGATATTTTTCTTTCTATCTCTTCATTAAGCCTTTTATTATATCGCAATATTCCCTACCTAGATACCCTTCCGTCTTTTAGTCTATTGATATCTCGGCAGCATTTGTGTGAATTTATCTTACTTTCCTCCTGTATCTCTAATTTTTTTTACCGGCTTTTCTCTAAAATTTTCGCTTTCTCTTTTATCATTTATCTTTTCTCATTCTTTTAACAATCTCACCTCTCACACTGGTTCCAACCAAATATTACTATATGAGCTAATCGGTCAGAGATTGGTTTCAAATTATAATGGTTATGTATTTAGACTGATACTAGAATCTGATACAATGCCCTTGTTCTTCCTTCGTCTATGAGAAAATAATAATGCTGACTGAGCTCTTTATCCTTAATTAGACAACAATTCTAAGAATAGAAAAACTTGGAATTCAAACTAACATAATCAAACTTCCATATATAGTGAGTTAGTTCTGTTATCAATGTCCCTAATTATAACTTGTGACAAACTAGGTTGGTAATTTTGGCATCTGCACCAGACATGCATCAGGTTTCAGGTGGGTTAAATTCAGGTCTCTCTCGCGAAGCCACTAGTAGGATTGTAATTTCGTGATGAATCTTGTCCTGTCGGCGAGGCTTAGAATAGTTTGAATGTGTCCCCAGCCGAGAGGTAAGACCCCCGCTCAAAAAGGGTGTCCTCGGTATGAGTCAAAACTACATTTGTTGGTAAGGCTCCATTTCTGTGGAGTACTCCTTCCTTGATATTGATAAGTAATATCTCGTTACTTAAAAACGGCAAAAATAACAATGGGTCTCTCAGTTATAATGAAATGTTATAACATGCAGCTTAGAGAGAAAGAAATGGGATATAAGTAAATAAATAATTCAATATGTGTGTATATGTGAACGTGTGTGCATATTATCAAATTGAATGCACGTCCTTGTGACAACATGTGTACACAAGAACAACTGTAGATATATTAACTTTTCAGAATCTATACTTTTCTGCATCGATAACATATGTGCGTATATATCTATTAGAAAAAGTGAAAATAAGTCCAACGGCATGTAAATATGAATATATATATATATATATATTCAAAGGATATATTTATTTATACATCAATAATATACCCACGTTAAACGTTTCGTTTTTTATAGCCATCTTCAGGGGGATGTCACTATTTGATGTCTAATAAAAAATATGTATTAGGTGATAAGGTATGTGTGTGTGGATCCACAGATGACTCATGTACATAAACGTTTCTGTTTTGTCATTTTTATATAGGTGCATGGGGGTGTGCATATTTGTTTGATTTCTTTGTTTAATAGTATATCAAACTACTTATGTTATTTAATGTCAAAGCAATCCTTGTAGAAGGCATGTTAATCCCTAGACCACGGAGACTCACCCTGTGCATGTTTTTTTGTGTACGTGTATACGTGCATATAAATATATATCCACAGTACACGTTGTTGGATGGTTGTTCGGGTTTTATAGTATATCAACCCTTGTAGGTTATTCAATGCCAAATCTATTTTTATATAAATAATCAGTTGTTATTCAAACAATTCAGTTAAATAGGAGTACACAGTTTGTCAAAAATATTTCTGCTTCAAGCTATTTAGTTTTGTCAAACAGTTTTAATTCAAACAATTCAGTTGAGTATAATTATTGTTTTTTCCGCACACAGTAAAATGTCAAAACAGTTCTATTTTAAGTCATTCAGTTAAGCATACGTATTTTAGTTCTATCTAACCCATAGATAAGGCCCTTTCAGGTGCTACCACTCCGGGTCAGAGTGGACCTGGAAGTGATGGCAATAAAGGGGTGCTCAGCATTTCCCAATGTTCCAGCATTGCTGGAACCCCACCATCAGATTGTTTAGTTTCATATTCCGAGCATTCGTTGGTGGAGGTCTTACCCCTCTGCAGAGGAGCAGTTGATGTATTCTTCAGTCCCATACACATCTGAAGAGAAATATTGAGGTAGTTGTATACTTCACAGTAGTGTCGCAGTTAAGATAAAAGTTAATAAAAATACAGATTTTCAAGAAAGATTTTTAGGCCTGTGGGATGTGTTATAGTTTCCCCATTTAGTCTTCTACCGAATTTCGTGCATCCCTATAATTAACATCACTGTGGTGCAATCGTTATCGTTATAGGAAATGGACACGATGACACGAGATCAAGTCTGACGTGGCAGATTGCATTTCGAATAGCACCAATATTTTTAACAAAGGGACGAATCCAATTATTCTTTAACCATGGTGAGACAACCAGTCTAGAAAAAAAAAACTGAATTCAAACCTGTTTAACTCAGCTTAAAAATTGCCCGTGTGGAGAGGTTGGTAAATACATGTGTACAAGTCACAGAAAAATTATTTTCTTATGTAAATGGGCGGATGTGTGTGTGTGTGTGTGTGTGTGTGTGTGTGCGCGCGCGCAAATCTATTTGTATATACAATTTCCTGCATGCATACCAATGAAATTTTGATTGAATACACAAATATCAATTGATTCACGACATTATATATAATGTATAGAAATAGCGTACACACAGATTCAACGAACTGATGATTTCATTGCCGAGAAACTAACAGTCACCAAAGGTCGTTGACTGTGTCTACTCTATATTTAAATTTACATAAACTTCATGAATACTGGGCATAGTTTTTTTTATCGATATAGAAAACCAATCACTATACTATCATTATATCTTACACACTTCAAACCGAATATCCACAATTCAAACACAAAAAAATCATAAAAATTCATTGGAATTCTTCGTTATCAGCCAGACGCTCGTGTAGTCAAATGTGTGAAGTTTGGAATTTTTTTTAAATTACATTGTTTCTGTTTTAATGAAGCATTGTTCAATTTTTTAAAGATTTTATTGAATATTTTGGAATAAGATATTGTTCGAGTGTACCTCTCACTCTCTCAAAATAGACAACATCCTTAGGAAAAACCAAAATGGCTTCCGGAGAAATAGATCCACGACCTCACAAATATTGACCATCCGTAGAATCCTTGAAGGCGTTCGGGCAAAAACCCTTCAGGCGACATTACTATTTGTCGACTTTACCAAGGCCTTCGATTCCATCCACAGAGGGAAAATGGAACTAATCCTACTAGCATACGGCCTACTAAAAGAAACCGTAGCAGCAATAATGATCCTCTACAGAAACACAAAAGTGAAAGTACGTTCACCAGATGGAGACACGGAATACTTCGACATTGTTGCAGGAGTACTACAAGGAGACACGCTAGCTCAATACCTATTCATCATCTGTCTAGAATACGTGATTAGAAATTCGATCAACAAAATCAGAGAAAATGGCTTCGAGCTGACTTAGAAAAGAAGCAAAAAGTACCCAGCAAAGACAATCACAGACGCCGACTACGCTGATGACTTACCGTTACTGGCGAATACGCCTAATCAAGCAGAGACACTACTGCATAGTTTGGAACGAGCTACAGCAGGCATTGGCCTCCATGTCAATGCGCACAAAACTGAATATATGTGTTACAACCAAACGAGCAACATTACCACACTAGACGGAGCCTCTCTGAGGCTAGTGGATAAATTCACCTACCTAGGAAGTAGCGTCTCATCAACCGAAAACGACATCGACACACGACTGACGAAAGCATGGACGGCTATAGATAGGCTCTCAATCATATGGAAATCAGACCTGGCCGATGAAATGAAGCGCAGTTTCTTCCAGGCAGCGATTGTATCGATACTGCTATATGGATGCACTACATGGACGCTAACGGCTGGAGAAGAAACTTGACGGCAACTACTCAAGAATGTTGAGAGCAATATTGAACAAGTCCTGGCGACAACACCCCACAAGACGCCAACTGTACGCCCACTTGCCTTCCATCACGAAAACTATACAGGTTAGACGAGCCAGACACGCCTGACACTGCTGGAGAAGCCAGGACGAGCTCGAAAGTGACGTACTCCTATGGACCCCCACATATGGCCAAGCAAAAGCAGGACGGCCAGCTCGAACTTACATACAGCAGCTATGTGAGGACACAGGATGTAACCCAGAAGACCTGCCGGAGGCGATGAATGATAGGGAGAAGTGGCGAGAGATGGTCAAGGATATCCGTGCTGGCGGCACGACATGATGATGATGATATATATAAAATCAGACATATTGATTAATAGCTCACCTGAGTATCGACAACGTGAAATCAGTGTCGTGATTGTTTCTGTTTTATTGTTATACCATTTCATACACGAGAAATATCATGATATTGGTCTGCTTGTGCGTGCATACATCACTGCTAAGATTTTATGGATTAAAAAAATTCACTCACACACACACTATATATATATATATATATATATATATACGAGAGGGAGAGAGAGCGTGTGAATATATACATAAAATATGCTTCATTAAGAGGACAGCAGATAAAGAAACGGAAAGAAAACGAAAAAGAAAGAAAAAAAAAGACGAAAAAAGAGAAAAAAAATAGGAAACTAAAAGAAAAAAGAAAAGAAAAATCATTATGAATCAAGCCACACCGTCTACCGCAAGAGACAATAAAGAAAAAACGGCACCAGGGTAATGAACGAAAAACCTGGGCTGTCTAATAACATGACAACGAGAGGCATGAAAGCGTAAAATATTCAGCCTGATGTTCAACAGTGTTTTCAAAAGGAACTGTTCGAGGGGCTTCATGACTTATATTACTTCTCTGTCGTCGACAAGGCGATCATTTATAAAATGGTCCCTTGTCCTATATCCGACATTCGCAAGACATAAAGACACGGATGTTTACGTACGTAAATTATTTGCCCGCTCATTTACATTCGAATGCCGCTGACGGAAGTTCCGTCAAGAAGATATGCACAACAGATTAACGTTTTGTCATTCAGTTATTCTTTGATATATATAATACGACGATATTTGCTTGAAACAATCGTAACTACGAATACAATTCTGAAACATTTAATAGTAGTTAATCGCAGAATTTTAAATAGGAAAACAAAGAAACGTTTTGTCACTATTTTGGTGTAGTTTCATTTTTTTCCCCATAGATATTTACTAAATTGAGGTTCTTCTTTGTAAATCTCCTCCCATAAATAAAAATAACACATTCTATGAAATAATGTTTAACAACCTATTGATTTTAATGACATGTCCACCTGCCAAGGGTTAATTTATGCCTTGATGTTTGAGAATCGCGTTCATTTCAAATCTATATTACATTTTTTGTCGAATTGTTTAAGTACCTTTTTGCAGTTTTTTTCTTTTCTTATTCTTTGCATGCAGTCTTATCGTTGGTTGGGTTTTATGGCATATCAAGCTTTGTAGGTTATTTAATGCAAAATCCATTTTTATACAAATAACCAGTTCTATTTCAAACAATTCAGTTTAGCATGAGTACAGTTTAATTGACAAAAACATTTCTTTTTCAAGCTATCCAGTTTAGTCAAACAGTTTTAATTCAAACAATTCAGTTTAGTATAAGTATAGTTTTTGTCCACATACAGTAAAATGTCAAAAATATTCCATTTCAAACAATTCAATTTAGCATAAGTACGCCGTTTACATATCAAAACAATTCTATTTCAAGCAGTTCAATATAGTATTACAGTCTTCTTTAATAAGAATAATCTTAAATATATCTATTTGACCCATAGATGAGGCCTTAACAAGTGCTACCTTTCCGATCCGGAGTGATCTTAGGTGTAGTGGCAATGAAAGGATACTCCCCCTGTCATGTCCCTAAAGTAGGAGCCTCACGATCAGAAGTAATCTAATGTCAAAACCAAGAAACTTTTTTTCACAAGGGGTCTTATCCAACTGCAAGGTATCTAGTGAGTTCTAAAACTAAAGAAAAATAAGTACTGAATGTAACACAATAGTTGTAGATAATTTTGAAAGGTTGAAATTAATTTATATTTTTAAATACCTTTTCCATAAATCAGGTAAATAAACAATTATTGATCTTTTTCCTGCCTAAAGACATTTTGTGATCGGGGCATTTTATATGAATACACAAATCAGAGATATTCGAATTAGCACCCTCCCCTACACCTTGGTGTAGTAGCTATCGAAAAGGGAGCCTTCGGGTTACCCTCGACTATGGTCGCCAACTTTTATTTCCTTCTCTATTTCTCTATCGCATCAACATTTTCTATATATTCATTTTGATTGATTCGGTTTTATGGCATATCACTCCTTGCAGGTTATTAAATACCAAAACTTGTTAATACATATAAATATCAAATGTATATGATTTGTCGGGTATATTTTAAACAAGTCTTAGCTCATCTGTTGGCACAGTTAAATGGTTTCAAGTACGCCTATATAGCACTAATAATTCAATTTCATATCAGTCATTTGTTTGTATACAATTAAATGGTTAAAAGGTTCTATTTGACTAATAAATGAAAACCTAACAGCTACAACACTCCGGGTCAGAGTGAACATGGGAGTAATCCCTAAAACAGCAGACCTGAAGCCTCACCAGATGCAGCTGTCATACCCAGGACACTGGTTCTATGTGACCCATTGATGGGATCCTCAGTGGACCGGGTAGTAATGGCTATGAAAGTGTACGCTACATTCCGTAAAGCTCCATGACTGAAAACGGTGCCCGTGGTGTCATGGTTATCGTCGCAGGAAATGGACACGGCGACGCGAGTTCAAATCCTGGACGAGACTGATTGCATTTCACATAGCACTAATACCCTTGGGAAAGGTATGAATCCAATTATTCTCCCTCCAGCTATGGGTAAATAGTAGGACAGACTAGGTTCTTCAGCCTTGGTGAGGCAACTTTTCTAGGAGAAGGAAAACTGAATTCAAACCTGTTAAACTCCGCTAAACTAAAATTGACCTTGTGTCATATCCTGCCCGAGCGGAGGGGTCGGGTAAATATGATGACTGAAAACTCACCAACAAATGGCTTAGTGTCATATATTTGACACTGGTTGAGGGAGTAGAGTCTAACCTCCCTACAGAGATAAAGTCGGTGTATTCTACATCCCCCACCGATTAGATTGATTCATTTTGGAGAAAGGCTGATTATCGACCTGATCATTGAGTCTGTATTGCCTTACCTATTATTTTCTTTTGTATGGACCCTTTAATTAAAATGACAGTGTGTCTCATATCACTACAGACAGGATAAGATCAATAAATGTAGAGACAGCGTCATTTTCTCAAAAGATGAAAGAGCGGTTAAGCCTGCCTTTTAAAGAAAGCAAGAAAAATTATACGTCTTAATTGCAAATATTGATATATAGCAAATATAACCATAGAATATCTTCGTCCTAAATATTCTACTTACGTTGAACGAATTTTGCTATTATGAATTAGATAGTGAATGCAATAATTTTATTTTTCATGAGTCAGTTGAGCGTAACATTATGCTAACAAGGGCAAGATCATAAAATGTAATCTGAAGTTATTTCTGTCTTCCCCTATATATATATATATATATATATATATATATAAAACCAAACCTATGTATGCGAATATGTGTGTGCGCATTATATGTAAGTATGTAGCCTGAGAATGAAGAAAGCATTTATTTCACTACTCATTCATTTTTCAACGAGGCTTCTTTTTCTGTCATTGCACTTAATAAAATTGTAAAATTGAATTATTGAGATTAACCTGATACAGTGTACATGTACACAAACAACTACGTGCTCACTGATCCACTGACCTCTTTTTATAGAGTATAAATCATATATATAAGTACAACAGAGAAATAAGCATTGACTCACTGAAGTATATTCTAAACAATTGTCATGAGCTATATATATATATATATTTGTTGTAATCAAATATCTTTCACCCCTTCTCAGTCATGTAGTGACTATATATATATATATATATATATATATATATATATATATATATATATTATACACACACACACGGTGAACACGGCATTATACCTGTCCTTGCTTCGGGGATTAGTAGCGTGCCTCACTATTCCTTGTGTGTCATATCTCTCTTGCAATAAAACCCTTTATTTATTCTACGAATGTGTTGACTGTTCCTTTCCACTCAAATACCACCTTGTCTAATTGTAGACCTTTTAAGGAAACACCATTATATATTTAAAACCAACCATTTCAACTTATTTTCAGGATCATCAAGCAAATTACATTCTAAAAATCTTACAATATAGCTCAAACTTAGGTTTCGCTAAATCTCTCTCATGTTTATTTACTGCAACGGATTATACTTGTATTTCTTTATTTTACAGTTTATATAATATAAGACACACACAAGCATTTGTTTGCACGTGTCAATGAGACAGCGATCAAATGAATGTGTCATTTGGTGCATATTACATATAATATCCGATAATTCCAAAATAAACAAATACATTACAAACTCGTTAAAAAGCAGAAACATATAGAATTTTCAGACGAACGTATAAGAAACGCCCGAAGGTAATTCTACTCGAGTGAATGATCATACAAGACTTGTGTGATGCAAACATGCACCGAAATTCACCCTTCTATTTACTATGCAAATTTAATCATATATTCACACACTGGTTCACATACAAATACATACAATAAGACTCTTTGAAAAAACAGGTACATGTAACAAAAGAAATATCAATACACTTCGTACATACTAAATATGCCTTTGGTATATATAAACAGCCTTGCTTTTGACCAACGCAAGTAATATACTTTTACATATGCATGTGTGTTTGTGCATACACATACAAACAGACCTCTTTTCTCTCTCTCAAACATGGGAGGTTATTCAGCTAACATTTATATGACAGACTACGAACTTATTGGCCCTCCATCGCGAATTGTGTGCCCACCTAAACCTATGAAAATGACAATATTAAAAGATGATAGTATAAATCATGTATAGTATATTTCACCTGTTCAGCGAAGCAGTCAGTTTAAAAAAGAAATCTGAATATATTATCTCCAAATTACCAAATCATAAAAAAAAATCAAAATCATTAAGATTTATAAATAAATTAGCAGATACAATTTTCTAATATTATATAATATTTTTAGACGTATTATCATCGATATAGGAAATAAAATCTTCCGACCAAGTCCAACTCCCGCACGAGGCTGCTCGCATTTCAAATTGCGCTAATGCCCCTTGGAAAAGCATTAATTCTCCGTTCTACTCCTAGCCAGGGACAAATAGTGGGGCTTGTAAGCCTTGGTTAAGTAACTAGTCAAGGAGAAGAAAAACTGAATTCAAATCAGCAGAAGTCTGCATAAATAATTTATCTTGTGTTATATCTTGTCAGTGACTGTTGGTTTGGGTAAATACATACATTAGCTAAGTATAGCAAAAAGCAAATGAGAGAGAAAAGAAAATTCGTTTTGCACTAAAATTCTTATTAAATAATTCCATCTTAATATGCAGTCCGAAACCCTGGTTTTTACCTGGCCTTGTACATGGGTCTCTGGAAAACCATTTTAAAAAGTCATTTTCTGATAAAGGCGGTTACAATAAAGAATGTAAATCATTAATCAATTGAAGTACGACTTGATAAAATTCTAATAATGAATATTTGACGGTTCATTTCTACCATTCGATCATTTCGTAGGCGTCCTAATGTGTTCATAGATTCGAATCTTTTTATAAAATTATTTACCATTTTATAATAACAAAATGATTCGGGGAACATCTGCGGTTCCCGTAAATGATCTGTGATTGTATCGATGCTTCTATTTCGGGGGGGGGGTGAAGCGTTCTTACAAGCATTTCATTGTTATATCCGTTATATTGAGAATTTGGATGTCGGAAACGAAGACCTCAGATAATCATCATTCTGTTGCAAATTATACTACAAAATTGATTTCATCTCTTAATTAGATCATTTTAAATGTATCGCTCAAATAACAATCTTGCAAAGATCAGCTGTTTTTGTCGAGTTACTCTAATATACACATACACACAATGAGAATGTTTGCATTTTTGTTTGTAGAAGTAATAATATTGTTTACTTGTTTAAAGTCATTAATTCCTTATAGGTTATTTAATGACAAAGTTCCATTAGTTTTTGTTTCTTTGAAATTATAAAGGTGGGTGTCCTCGTGGTATAATGGTTAAAGCGATGAACTACGGAATCGTAGTACGCGAGTTCGTACTCCAGTCGCGCTATTACTATCACTTTCGGGCAAATAACCTTGGGAAAGTTATGAACCCTCTTATCCTCCCAGCTATGGGTTAAGTAGTACCACTACAGTTCTTCTAGAAGAATGGCATTAAATAACCTACAAAGGTTGATATGCCATTAAACAAAGAAACCAAACCAAACCTTTGAAATTATAACTATTTCCAGTGTTTCTGGGTATCTTTTTTAAAGAATTGCACTGATTTGTAGATAATCATTATATTTTTTTTTTTGGGGGGGGGGGAGCGGGTCATGGTTATAGGATATCCAATACTAATAATTTTCAAAGAAATATATTTGACATATAGACGGGACAATAAACGATGCTGCCACTTCGGGCCAGAGTCAACCGGAAATTGATGGTAATAAAGAAGTATTTCATACTCCAGAATTTGTGGCCCACTACAAAATCTAGTTTTTTGTTATACCCAAGAAACTAGAATTATACGGTTTCAAGTAACTAATAAGAATTTTTTTTAAGCAATTATTGTTTGAAGTAACTCTGCTTAATACAAATACATTTAATAACTTCCAAGTATTCTTAACATGGATAATTTTCAAACATATCTATTTGATTCACTCCAGCTCACATTAGACCTGAAAGTAAAAGCAACTAAACAGGACTACTCACTCCCCAGATCTCCAAATTCTTCTTGAAATAATTATAAAGATGAAGAAAGTTCTAAGGGATTTTCAGACACAAACGGATCGCCTAATCTCTACCAGAAGTCCAGACCATGATATAATTAACAAAAACAAAATTAAAAAAAAATGCCGTACCGAAGACTTTGGTGTTTTCAACGGACCACAAAGTGAAAAATCAAAGAAAACAATAAGAGAAACAAGGACCTTACCAGAGATCTAAGAAAGCTGAAGATCATGATGGTGATACTAGTTGTGATCAACGTGCTTAGAACGGTCCCGGAAAGCTATGTAAAAGGAGGCTGGAAGAGTTTGAAATCGAAGGACGAGCCGAGACCATCCAAACTACAATATTATTGAGATCTGCCAGGATATCGAAAAGAGTACCGGAGACCTAAGGAAACTTGTAGTTTCTCAGACTCCAGTGAAAGACCATTGTCTGATGGCACACTCGGCTGGGGCTGTAGAATACACCGACTGCATTTCTCTAGACCTTCCCAACGAGGAAAAAATTGGATTTGGCATTAAATAACCTACAATGATTGGTGTGCCATAAAACCAAACGAAACCATCAGCTGACGAGGGTGTGAAAAACGTGAAAGGAATATTATTATAACAAACATAACAATAATAAGATCACCTAATGTACATGGACGATATCAAACTATTTACAAAAAAGGAAAAAGAACAGGAAACTAATATACGTTGTTAAAATATACAGTCAGGACATGGGGATGGAATTTGGCATAGAAAAAATGTGCCATGCTAGAAATGAAAAGCAGCAAATGACACCTAACGGAAGATTAGAACACTCGGACAAAAAGAAACGTAGAAAAACTTGGGCATCTTGAAGGCTGACACCTTCAAACAAGTGGAGATGAACGAAAAAATTTAGAAAGAATATCTCAGGAGAACTAGAAGGCTACTTAAGACAAAATTAGGTTGCAGAAACCTTATCCTATTTACCCAACCCCTCCACTCGGGCAGGATATGACACAAGGTCAGTTTTTAAGCGGAGTTTAACAGGTTTGAATTCAGAGTTTTCCTTCTCCTAGACTAGTTGCCCCACCAAGGCTGAAGAACCTAGTTTGCCCTACTATTTACCCATAGCTGGAGGGAGAATAATTGGATTCATACCTTTCCCAAGGGTATTAGTGCTATGTGAAATGCAATCAGTCTCGTCCAGGATTTGGATTCGTGTTGCCGTGTTCATTTCCTACGGCGATAACGATTACACCACGGGCACCTCCAGAAACCTTATCAAAGGAATATATACCCAGGGTGTATCCCTCGTTAGATATTCGGGACCCTTTTTGAAGTGGACCAGAGAACTGAAGTAAATGGACCAAAGAACCAGAAATCTAATGACCATGCATAAGGCATTACATCCCAGAAACGACGGTGACAGACTATATGGTGGAAGAGGACTTTCCAGCATTGAAGAAAGCATTGATACATCGATACTGACTGATTACAGTCACCAGAAACGATGCTGACAACACAATGGCCAATAGAATGACAATAACTAGGAAACAAAAATAGGAAGGAAAACAACTCCATGGGTGTTTTAAACGACTAATAAACAACATCTAAAACGAGAAAACTTGGACGTGGCTAAGAAAAGGAAACCTTTAGCGGGAAACAAAATCTCTTCTCGTAGTAGCACAAAACAACGCTATAAGAACCAATCATAGAGAATAGATAAAACACAACAAAATAGCAACTGTAGGTTGCATGGTGATAGAGACGAAACAATCAATCATATAAGCGATTGCAGCAAATTAGCACAGAAGGAATATAAGACTAGACACGACTGGGTGAGCAAGGTGATCCACTTGGAGTTGTGAAAGAAATTGATATGTGACCATACGAAAAAACGGTATATGCACGGCCCAACATTTGTCCTGGAGAATGAAACAAACTCCTATGGGAATTTGGCATACAAACGGATCATCTAATCTCAGCCAGAAGACCAGGCTTTATCATCATCATGTCACGCCGCCAGCACGGATCTCCTTGACCCTGTCCCTCCAACCGTCTCTATCGTACATTGCTCCCGATAGGTCTTCAAGGCTATATCCTGTATCGGCATAGAGCTGTTGTATATGGGTTCTAGCTGGTCGTTCTGCCTTTGATCGTACATGTGAAGGGGTCCACAGGAGTATGTCACTAATGATTTCGACCATACTTCTCCAGCAGTGTCCTGCATGTTTGGTTCGTGGCTGTAAAGCTGCTGCTTTGTGGGGTGCTGCCTCCAGGACTTGTTTGATAATTAATTGAAAAAAATATGGAACATGAAGGTGACAATTATACCAATCGTGATCGGTGCTTTTGGTACAGTCAGCAAAGGATTATTAATGGGACTGGAGGACTTGGAGGTAGGAAGACGAGTGGAAACCATCCAAACTACAACATTATGGAGAACGGCCAGAATACTGAGGAGACTTCAGGAGACTTGCTGTCACTCAAACTCCTGTGAAAAACCATCAGCTAAAACTGACGAGAAAATCCCTCAAGGAGTAAATAATACAACGTAGTAGCAGTATGCATGTATATATGAAGAGGTAAAATTAAATTTCCCTTTTATTGCCATTTTTGTATGTATTTTATGAGAAAAATACGCAAAACATGTCAATATATTTCCATTGTTATTATATCAGCGTTGGCCTCCAACAAATTTATTCGGGTGTTAAAAGATGTCTCCTAGTTAACAAAATTTGTTAATCTTTTTTCTTATCATTTTGAAAAAAATTCGAACATTATCCCACGTATTATTTGGACTTATGTCACTGTCTTTGTTTCTTAAAGGGACTGTATTCCGGCAGACATAAGCTTCGACCTTCTACAAGAGTAACTAGATTTTTAAACACGAATCAGTTTGTTACTTTTTTCCCCATTCTTACAAATAATATCAAAGAGTAAGACACCTGTTAATGGTGTTATGGGAATTTTAGAAAAGGATTGAAAAAAATTTCTCATTTATGGAACTTTTGGTGAATTTCCCAATATATATATATATATATATATATATATATATATATATCAACCCCTCCACACAATGTGACTCAAGGTCAATTCTAAGTGGGATTTCACAGGTTTGAAATCTATTTTTCCTTATACAACGGTCGGCATGCCAAAGTTAAAAAGCTTAGTTTGACCTACAATTTAGCCTGAGTTGGAGGCGAAGTAGTTGGATACATAGTTTTCCATTTCGTTATGTGAAATGCAAATAGCCTCGTAGGATTTGAACTCGGATTGACGAGCCTATTTCTCAACCACGTTAACCTCTACACCACGAGTATCTCTATGTGTGTTTGTGTGTGTATGCATATATATCTCCAATCATTACATTCCTCAACATCCTATCTGACGATTGTGTACTTCAGGGATGAAATTTATAGTCATAGCATTATACAGTTTATGGGATGATAATTTTGTTTTGAATACAAGTCTGCTTGCCGGCATTTGAGATGTCATGTAGTTGAAATTTTCTTTCATACTTTGTTTTCTGTAGTTGTTGACGCACGCACGCACATTAATTATATATAAATATATTAAGTAATTATTTAGATATAGCACATCGACACACGGATAACGAAGGCATGGGCAGCTATCGATCATATGGAAATCAGACCTGAACGATAAAATGAAACGCAGTTTTTTTCCAGGCAGCGGTCGTATAGATATTGCTATATGGATGCACTACTTGGACGCTAACTAAACGGTTGGAGAAGAAGCTAGACGGCAATTACACAAGAATGTTGCGAGCCATATTGAACAAGTCCTGGCGGCAACACCCAACAAAACACCAACTCTACGGCCACCTGCCTCCAATCACGAAAACTATCCAAGTCAGACGAACCGACATGCAGGTCACCGCTGGAGAAGCAGGGACGAGCTCATAAGTGATGCACTCCTGTGGACCCCCACATATGGCCGGGCAAAAGCAGGACGACCAGCTCGAACATACATCCAGCAGTTATGTGAAGATACAGGGAGTGGCCCTGAAGCCCTGCCGGAGACGATGAACGATAGGGAGAAGTGGCGAGAGAGGGTCAGGGATATCAGTGCCTACGGTACAACATGATGATGATGACATATTGATGAAGAGAATTGTGATCGAACCAAAGGATTTTCTCTAAACTTCAGAGGTGAATTATATTTCCATCTACTAATTAAAGAATGAAGGATATATTTTTCGCATTTTCGAAAATCTCTATAGACTGACTTCTTTATATCCATAAAAGAAGTTTTAAACAACAGAAAGATAAAACTTGTCACACTTTTTTGTAAATCTCACATACGAGTGTACATCCATACATAAATGAACGTGCATAAAATATAAACATAAAATACATAACATTACATCTATCATTGGCTTTTGCATGAAAATCTTATTATTATACAATATTAAAGGCTTTCATAAGATCTATTAAGAATATGAGTGTTAAAATGAAACAGGAATTTGATAGAATTATAATTATTATTCTTGTTGTCGTTAAATATCTCTTAATATCCCACCAACATCGAATAATAAATATGTTGTTTCAGGGAAAGAATATTCTATGTCTTATATTTATAGATTTCCACCAAAAAATTTAAGGTCATTTTACTAAATTTCGATCATAATGCAATTTTGTAGATTTCTTTGATAATCGAAAAATATACAGTTCAAATTATCAAAATTTTACTCTTAGTTCTGAAAGAAAAAAAAATGTGGTTTAGTTTCGTTTTTTAATGGCATGAAAACCTTCATGGGATACGTTATACCAAAATCATTTCTGTAGAAAAACAGTGGTGATACCTTTTAACTTATTGCTCGGGAAATAAGGGGTTCAATAACTTTCCAAAGGATATTAATCCGAAAGTGAACGTTATAGCCCGACTGGAGCTCGAATTCTCTTACTTGAAGTTTACTGTCCAGCACTACTATTTACCACGGAGACTCCCAAACAAATATTAATCTATGAAAAAAAAAATCAAAAGTTGACATCATTTACTGCCTTCCATAACATATGGAAATTAGTACAGTTAATAGAAATAATAATAATTAATAGAAAACATCGACCGAAGCAGCTAATTCGCAAATCAATCCAGAGCTATATCAAAATCAGAGAAGTTCAATAAATGTTAAAAACACAAAATAAAAAAAAATTACTTTTACAACAAACGTGTTAGGACATAGAGAAAACTTTTTATGTGTATGTGTGTAGTGGAGAGAGAGAGAGCCATCAGAATTTACCATATAAATTCAAATAGTGGATGCAAACAGGATCGATTCGTAATATTGAAATACAAACGGATCACTCAATCCCAGACATTATCAGTGCTTATGTTAATTAACAAGAAGAAAAGAACTTATCATTCAGTAGACTTTGCTGTTCCATCAAACCACAGAGTGGAAAAAATCGACAAATAACTGAACCTTGCCAGAGAGTTATTAAAAAAAAAAAAAAAAAAAAAAAAAAGAAAAGAATATTATGGTGACGTTGAAATGATTTATGGCTAAAGCCCTTGGAACAGTCCACAAAAACCTGGTAAGAGACTGGATGTACAGGAGATCAGAGGAAGAATTGAGACCACTGAGACTCGAATTAATTCACGATACTTAGAGACAGTAAGCTCTCAAGGACTCATCTAACTCCATTGAAAACCCGCCAGTTAGATCTAGTATGAATAATGCACAAGGAATGAAATAATATGAATTATATAGTTATTGATATTAATTATCAGGAGTAAATATAAATTTCTTTCATGCCTGATATAATTAATATTCTTTGTCTGAAATATTGAAAATGTAATTTCATGATTAAAAAATTAATTACATTTTGAAAATTATATTAAAAAAGTAGACTACTAAGGATATTTTAAAAAGTAAAACATTTTATCGATATCACCAAAGATAAATGTTGGTATGAATTAGATTTAAAAAATATAAAACCAAAAAACTGCTATGAATAAACTGATTTGAAAATAATACTTATAAATAAAAAAAAAAAAAGAGTAAAGTTGGCGACCTTTGTTGAGAGTGATCCAAAGGCTCCCTTTTGAATAGCGACTACACAGAGGTGTAGGGGAGGGCGCTATTCCATTCCCTGGATCGCTCTACTTTACCGTTGATCCTTACCTTATAGTGCCGAGTGTTAAGTGAGGTGGCCTCAGTACTATTTTTTGACGAGCACGCAACTCATTAGGTCAATGGCCATTGGCCTAATGAGTAGAGTGTTAGCCAATGATCCGGGAGACCGGGGTTCAATTCCTGGTTGAATCATACCAAAGACTCAAAAAATAGTAAAAATAGACGCAAAATGGAAAGAAAATTACTTCTGAAATTTTCATATGATCTTCTATTCTCGGACACCAAAACTTTGATGACATACCAGTGTTCGTGAGGACGAAATAAAGCCCGAAGGAAATATCACATCTAAATCTGAGTAAAGTGTTTGATTTGTCCAACTTTTCACATATTTCTATCATACCGTCAGATTCACTACAAATCTATCTTTTCGACATATATTACATGATTTGACAGAATCTTAAAAAAAGATTGATAATTTTGATCGAATGTTACTAAAACTTTTTTTTAAATCTTAAAAATCACGTATTAAATAATTTTATTCACTATATTTATTTGATATCTTTTTCAAGATACATTTTCCACAGATACTCTAACATGAAACGGCTATTTTCATTGTTTATAAAAAGTCCTATAAAGAATATATTTTTAAATATATAAATATCGTATTTACTGATCATAGGAAAAATTCAGACCGTCTTCTGCGATACGAAAAGACCCATCACAATTGATTTCCTAGAGAAAAGTTCTACTAAACAGTACTTCTTATTGTCAAAATCTGTGGCAAAATTTACCTTATATATTAGATGACCCATGAATCCGGTATGTTTCCACTGCAACAGTGGTCCATGTTATTTCTGATTCTTCTATTTAGGAAGAAATAAAAGATCCTAATAATAATTTAATGGTAATTTCCGTTAGATCGAGTATTTGGATGCTGAAAAATTTCATTTAGCTAAAACCCTGCAGTGCAATCCCGCAAAAAAATAATTAATTTAGAAATTTCCTTATTTTCTATAATTGAATAGAATACATTTGAAGCATTTAGGTTTTATATACATCTCGCTATGATGCTTATTTCTTTTCGTTTTTTTTTTCCTAAGCTTTAACAGAAGCATACATCACACACACAAATATAAAAATATATATATAAATATTATTTTAAGAGATTAACACAGTGGGAATATATTCCTCCAAAATTGAGACTTATATCGTATCAAGCCTAATTAATTTGGAATAATACCTACTGACAATGAAAAGTTATGCCATTTGTATGCATTCGTGTAAAGTCCACACTCGCCGAAAAGGGATGAATATCATTGGTTCTTCTCTGATGTCCACAACTAAAACGTCTCCTTTACTAGTTAATCTTCTCTTACTCATGCACACATGTGCTCAACGTCACCCAAACATTCGCTCTTCCTGTTATCCCTTTCTATGATCTGATAAGGAGAGATTGTTTGACTCCCTGGTTAGCCTGGGTTCCGGACAATTGAACGGACAGACGGAATCTTTAAAGGTTCAACCAACCCCAAATGACCATCAACCATGCTTTACACTGGCCATTAATCCTAGTCTTTTGGTCAGCAGTAATTTAGAACGATAACATTCGGAGATTCTAAGGCTATGGCTTGGTGCAGAGATGGGGACGAGTTGAGTTAGTAGCGTTGTCGTCTCTACTTTAGAAACGTATTGCCTTTTGTATTCATGATAAAATGAGCATCTTAAGTTCGAACGCAACAAAGGCAACTCAATAATCAAAGCGTTTTTTTTCTTTGTTTTTAGATTACTCACAGAAAATTACGTGGATTTTATCTTTTTTTTTTTTTTTTTTTTTGTTTTAGATTAGTATGAATTAACTTGTTATAACTATTGCATTTATATCATAGTTATTTAGTTAGTTTAATCATGATCGAACACAGTGGACTGTTATACTTAGTCTCAAGCCACTGACCTACGGTTAGGTGGATAAATCCTAACAGTCATGAAGGTACAAACATACACACACACACATTATTACATATATGAATATACCGGTACCATTTTTTTTTTTTTTTTTTTTTGATAAATCCGTAAAGTACTGAACCAAACATGATAAAATAAGATACTTCTCGCCTTCTTATACGTCAGTTTCAAGCATTTGTAAAAAAAAAAAAACCCAACAAAAAAACTACCTTCAAGAGAGACATTTGAATAGAATGGACGATAATACACATATTTTCAAATTCACTGACAATATATTTATGAGAGATAGAGAAAGATAGAGAGAGAGTGAGAATTGACTGACTGAGACAGCTAGATAGAGAACCAACTGACTTAAGTACCTAGTTAGAAAAATTGACCATATAAAAACATATTTACGTGTTTATACAGATCTGTGTATGTATATTGATGAAAAAAAATACATACACAACTACTTTTTGGATAAACATGTATATTCAATAATGCGTGTAGTGTATAGATACCATATATATATATATATATATATATATATAAGAGAGAGAGAGAGAGAATTGGCTGACTGAGATAGCTAGATAGTGAACCGATTGACTTTAATAGCTTGATATATATGAGAGTGAGAAATAACTTATTTCTTTATTTTTTTTACTGACTGGTTCGATCAATACAATATTTAAGACAGTTTGAAATAAGTATGAACGTCATTAAATAAACAAGGGATGTTTTTAAAGAAAATACATTTTACAGATTTTGTTTTCCCATAAATGTAATCTTATTATAAGTCGGTATTAGTTCATTACAAAAACTATCTTAATCCCTGAAAAATATTTGTTTGGGATCTATTCAAAGTTTTGTTAATCAAACAGGGTTCTCCAGCTATAAACAGAGGTCTATCATCAAATCCTTGAAGCAAACCAAATGAAATTTATTGAATATTATGTGCTATTCACAGGGAATATTTAAGTTAAAAAAAATGTTTAAAAATTGGCAAAATATTGGATTGCCACTCCGAATCTGAGTCGAAAAGATATTCTATGGTGTAGAAGCACACTAACTCTCTGGTAAAAAAAAAAGTTTCTGACGTAGTGCTTAATAAAAAAAGTTATGCTGATAGTCTTCATTAAAAAGACCTATCACTATTTGCCTCTTCAAATATGGTATAACTGTAATCAAACGTTCCTATTCTCAACACCTGAGACAAAATTCACCCTATTTATTGAATGAGTCTTCTATATATATCAAATGTTTACATTGTTTTTAGATTTATCGGAAAGGAATTCATGATCAATTTAGTATTATCTTAATTACATGATTTTTATATTGTATTGTTTATAAGAATAATTACATTAAAAATGCTATCCTTTGATATAAAGTATAAATATATACAGTATAAAGATTGATAATCTAATTGTATCGAAAGATTAATTTTCAATCACATTTTGTGAAATCGTAAACTGAAATAAAATCTATGACGAAGCGAAAAGATACATTTGTAAGAGTTTACCGTTCATATTTTAATAGGGGGAGACAAAAGAATATATTTTAATGTAGTAAACACTTATATTTTTACATGAAAGTTACCAGGTGGATATCCTTTTATATATCAGATGGGAAAATGCTGAGATAAAAAAAAAAAATGATTTTCCGCAGGAGTCAAAATATTTGTGACCACATTTTGTTTTGTACTCAAATGAATTGTGCACCGATAAATCTTTGAAAAAGCGTTCCAAAATTAACGAAAAGCTTAAAAACACAATATTCACAATAATCATTTGTACAGGTATACTTTTCTTGAAATAAGAGGAAGAAAAAGTTAGTACGTTTGATGATGATAATGGAGGACAAGCGGAAATCATTCAAACAACAACATTGTTAAGACCAGCTTAGAGACCTGAGGAGACTTGCTGTCACTCAAACTCCAAAGAAAGACCGTCTGCTAACGCCGATGTGAAAAACTCGTAATGAGTAATATAAAATTAACGAATCATAATAATAAAGAGTAAGAATAGAGTCTATATAGAATGCAGTAATGCAAAGATTAACTAGAATACACAGAAGAGTCCCGGAGACTTGCTGTCACTCAGACTCCAGTGAGAGATCATCAGTTAAAATTTGCTATGAGTGAAGTAATAATAAAAATGACGACAAATATAGGGTATAATATTTTAAACCATTTCGGGAAATTTAAAAAAATATTTGATGATTAGGCTTATATTTGTCTACCTAGAAAATGTCTAAACAGTTATACTAATATTGACAACATACATATACATGTATATATACATGTCTATATATAAGTCTTAAAATAAAGCTCAAATAAAAAAGAGACAAATTCTCCTTTCTTTAATTAGATTTTATTGTTTTTGAAAGAACATACAATTACCATTCTCAATGACAACCTGAAAATTAATTCATGCACATATATATTATACTGACGAACCAGTTTATTGACGTAGAGTGAAAATTTAGCTATCAGAGTTGTGTTTGAAGCAACAATTTAATTTGAAATTCGTTTGCGAATCCAAATTCTCAGATTTTCTTATTCCTGCTCTCAGACGATACCCAATCAGTCAACCAGCTGCTTATAAACTATTTTTAGTAATAATTCCTTCAGTGATAGTGTTCATTGTTTTTAAACCGAATTATTTATTTTTCCAGGAAACGTTTGTTAGCATATTTTGACGTTCAGTAATTTTTCAGTGATTTCGATTACAAGCAAGAGTTACTTATAGAACACACACACACACACATATATATATTTCACCTCTCTCCCTCTCTACATATATATGAAATTCTCGATTTATTTTTGCCTCCATACCCCCCCCCCATTAAAAAAAGTTATTAGCACTTTGTTTTAAGTTGGAAAACGAAGTACGTAATTACCAGGGTATTTGCGACTGTAAAATAGATCTACGGGTGTCCCTTTGCGCTGAATACTAATTTTGATTATTCAAATTCTCTGTATAACAGATAATTACGAAGAGATAAGTTGAATATTTCTATTTGGAGTAAAAGTATCAATATAATCACGATGTTACAAAGGGATCACAGAGCGTTCAACGGTTGTTTATATATGTATAAACTTCCAGAAGACGACTTAAAAAAATCACAAATACATGTTGAAGTAAAAAATGAATAACCTTAAACCAAATTCACTCGCGAACTTATTTTAAAGTATATATATATATATATATATATATATATATATATATATATATATATATATATATATATGTATGTGTGTGTGAGGGAGGAGAGAGAGAGAGAAGGAGGAAGAAAGATCTATGCACGTGCTATATTAGGTGTGTAATAATGAACTCATACCTAGAACTGAAGAAACAAGCAAATCATTATTATTGATGACCCTAATCAAATCTAAAAGAAATTTTATTTCTATTACCGCACTTAGAAGCAACCTTATATGACATTTATCAATATTAATAGCACGTGGCTATCGCACATTTAAAACAGAGGAAAAATGCATCAGAAAATTCACGAAGAAGAAAAATGACTATTACTTCTGTTTCACTGTAGATAAATAACAGATTTATAGTTCAATTGTTATACAATGTACATGTCTTACACATACGTGAAAATGTGGCTATGTTAATTTTAACATGCGTCTAACCGCAACTGCTGCCACCAGAATAATATTCTTTCAGTCACAAGCAATAAAATAGATGATACTAGATATTCCTTGGAAGATTCATTCAACTACCCAGATAATGACTGTTTTCAAAACAAAATTTGACAAAGTCAGAGTAATTCACAAAATTAAAAAGAAAACTCCTGCTATGGAGTGGAGATATCACCAAGATGTCCAGAGAACTAATTTGCATAAAAGCTAAAATAACACCAATGATGAAGATATTAGTCCAATCTGCTAATAACAAGTATTTCATTTCACACATTCAGACGTAAAATTTCCACAAAATTTAAAAATAAACTGTCCGTCCTTGGATAAGCAAAGTTTGAGAGGTCACTAATACTTAAATCGTAGTATTATTTATGCAATCTCTCTCTCTCTCTCTCAATATAACCCACAGAGGCAAGTGGAAAGTATCTTACTACTTTAAAATTCTTATTTAATTCTAAACAAACTTTGCTAGAAATAAATATGATTTGACTGGAATTAGGGAGTTACTTTTCAATCAACATTTATGTGGATGAGTGATCCTTATTTAAAAGAAAGAAAAACTATATAAAAACAATGAGAATAAAATCAAAATATTTTGGATTATTATGTCGTTTCAAAAGTTTTATAATATTATTCAAAATCTCGAAATAACTAAATATTGTTTAGAAAACTATTAGGATGAATAAATATTTTTTCAGGTGTCAAAAAATGAATTTAAACCAGCTTCAAGTTTTAAAAAAATAAATGAGTGAATACGTGAAAGATTAAAAAGATGGGATGTGGGAAAATAAAGGGAAGAAACGGTTAAAATTAGACTAAAGTTTACATATATATTTTAAAAATTCTAATTCTTAATGGAATTAAACTACTGATCATATGTATATATATATATATACACACACACACACACGGAGAGGTATGGAGAGACAAAGTAGTGTATATATATATATATACATACATATACGCGCACACATTATACAGATATATATATATATATATATATATATAACATATATAACTGTTCCACTGGTCAAGTAGGAAGAGAAACTGCCCATGGCCTGGGAGACCTGAACTCAATACAGGTCGAGTCATACATAAAGCTCCAAAAATTGTACTTTATACCTTCTGACAACATTAAGCACAATAAAGATAATATCAAGGGCAAAGCCGGGAAATCCTGGGAAAGGAGCAAAAGCCTCCCTTACACCACAGTGTAGTTACTATTGACAAAAGGGAGCTTTTAGGTCTACTCTACTTTTAACTATATGTGTGTATATATATATAAAACACAGGGATGCATTTCTAGAAAAGGTATAGATATATATAAACACACACACACACACAAATGAAGATTATATATATAGTTTCATGTATATCTATAAGTATAAAATGTAGTACATTAGTGCATATATATATATATATATATATATATGCAAAAAGTGATAGAGGTGAACATAGACATTATATATAAATACCCATACCTATGACTGCATATATATATATATAATACATACACATCAAATGCCTTAACTGTTAGTATTGTAAGGAGCATATCAAGGGGGAAGTAGATCAATTCAGTGAAAGGTGTAGCACCTCTACAACTAGGTAGTAGCTTGTGAAAAGAAAGCCTTCGGTTACGAGCGCCCATTTTACTTTTATATAGATACGCATAAATATATTTATATACACATATTTACGGAAGTAAATCTTACAATTGAGAGTATATATATGTAATTATATATATATATGTGTAAAAATATATATACAACAAAACATGCATATATGTAGACTCAATCACACACACATATATATACGCACATATACACTCTAATATACATTCTCAAACATATGTAGAAACAGAAACCTATATAATTAAATATACCCACAAATTTATGTATATATATTATACTGATATAAAATTATATATATGCATGCACACACATACGTAGATAATTGTATAAACCCGCAAATTTATTTATACTCACACACTATATATATATATATATATATATACACACACACGCATGCAGGCATCTATTTGAATATAAATATTTAAAGCTATACATAAAAAGACATATACTCACAAATATATACATATGCACACACCAATGTATTCACGTGAATGCAGGCCTACCTTCACGTATGTAAATATATTTATGCAAGTATGAGCGTATACATTTATAGACTTATGCCATATATATATATATATATATATATATATATATATATAGCTAAAAATTCACACACAAATACACAAGCTGATTGAAATATATATATATCAAAACAAATTCATACGCGCACATTTATACGCTAATAATTACACACACTGATATATAGGTAAACAGATATATATAAAAGCATACATATACACATAGATATATATACCCATGAATATGCGTGTGTATATATATATATATATCTCCACACCCATGCCTATACAAAAGGCAAACAAAAAATATATCTGTATATAAATAGTATAGATACGTATAACTGGTGCATGTATATATATATATATATATATATATACACACACACACACACACACACACAAAGGTACCCATATTTACAAAACACAAACGTGCACATGTACATTTACGTACATACACACACCTACATATTTACACACGTACACACATGAACACCACTGATATGTGTTCCTTTGAAAATTCCTTGAATACAGAATTAATTCAGCAGGCCAAAACACGAGCACTCAATACCTCGAAAATGACTGAAGATGAATTATTCGTACTCTTTCTACACTGAGAGACATCGAACAGATCATAAACTGGTACAACTACAGTTGTGTTATTTCGTTACCTAAATAAAAAGCTAAAACCTTAATCCCCGTCTGTCCTCTACAATTAGATATGCCTACAAGATTGTATATATATGTATTAACATACTCAAACATATTTATAAATATAAATATTCTTACACACACACACACACACACGTAAATTTACACACACTGTTTACATATACATATATTTACATCAACGTATTTACACGCTGACACACAATATATATATATATATATATATAAAACATGGGGTTGCCCGTGGTGTAATGGTTATCTTCGTAAAAAATGGACACGGTGACAAGAGTTCAAATCCTGGGCGAGAATGATTGCATTTTCACATAGCACTAATACCCTTGGGAAAGGTATGAATCCAATTATTCTCCCTCCAGCTATGGGTAAATAGTAGGGCAGACTAGTACCTTCAGCCTTGTTGAGGCAACTAATCTAGGAAAAGGAAAACTGAATTCAAACCTGTTAAACTTCGCTTAATAATTGACTTTGTGTCATATCCTGCCGAATGGAGGGGTTGGTAAATATGTATATTTCCACGCACACACAGACATATATAATATCTGAGTGTGCGTGATAATACATATATAATATAACAGTGTATGCTTGTCACTATCTCATGTGGTGGTTTTGTTGCAGACAAAAATGCTATATAGGTCTATGTATATATATATATATATATATATATATATATATAAATAAATAAATAAACACATATTATATATCTTTTTATAAACACACACATATGTATATATATTTATAAACACACACACACATATAAATATATAACACACACACACACATATAAATATATAACACACACACACACATAAATATATAACACACAAATATATAACACACACACACATAAATATATATATATATAAAAAACACACACACACATATATATATATATATATATAAAAACACACACACACACACATATATATATATAAAAACACACACACACACATATATATATAAAAACACACACACACATATATATATATATATATATATATATATATTCATATATACTTTATTTATAAATACACACATACATATATTAACAGACACACACACATATATTCATATATATATATATATATATATATATATATATATATATATATATATATATATATATATATATATAAAACCACACACGTACATATATATGCACATATATACACACACACATATATATATATATATATATATATATAAACAAAACCTCACTAACACACACACGTACGTGTGTGTATGCGTGTTTTTGCTTATATATATGATATAATATAAACAAAAACGCACGCACACACCTATATAAACAAACACACACACACGCATATATATATATATATATATATATATATATATATATATAAACAAACAAAAACACACATATGTAGAAGTAAAAACAAAAACACACACATATATATATATATATATATATATAAACAAGCAAAAACATATACACACACACACACATGTATAAACAAAAATATACACACACACATATAAAGAAAAAAAACCTCACACATAAGTAAAACATACATATGTATATATATTTATACACACACATCTTTACGTGTGTATCCAGACCGATATATGAGTATCAATTGAAAATCCTATGCTACTTATTTTCTCTATTTCTTTCTCTCTCATTATTCGGGCATTTCTCATTTTTATTATCCGCATTTCCCATAATTTAAATCCGCTTTTTACTCCATACATTTTTTTTTACATGCACGCACGCACACACACACACATATATATATATATATAATTTCTGCGTCCAGGATCTTGCAGAGCACTATATCTAATCTGACAGACTTGTATGTTCTTTCAGATTAAATTGAATAAATAATACCACACACATTCACTCACAGACGTACACACAACAAGCAAATGTAGACAAACAAAAAGACTTATGCATAAATAATACAAGTGAACATTAACAGAAAAGTGAATTAGAAATTTATAAATAATGTTTCGGGGCAAAATAAATAAAATAAACGTAACAAATACTGAAAAGTCATTTGAGTATAAAAAATATTCAAGAGGGAAAAAATACTTCTATTTCCCTCTAAATTTTCCTTTTTATTTTATTGTTAATGTTTTCATTTTTCCTCTTTATTTTATTGTTAATGTTTCCTACCATTTCCTTCTCTTTTTTTTATTTCTAGATTAGCTTAGTATAAGTATTCACCCAAATGTGGATCATATTCGAGAGAAAGTTGTGCTCCACTAATCTTAAGTGAGGCGAACCTGTCTGCTTAGAAAAACAGCATTCGATGTTCTATCTTATTAAGTGATTTTGAACACCGATCTCCATCAACAGTATGAAATATTTAACTATTCCTGCTATGACACAATCCCCTCCCTTCCTTCTTATTGATTCCCAAGACGCTTATTATTTACTCTTTCTTTTAATTGCTATTTCTCAGGTTTTATTTTAAACTCTTCTCTATTGTTCATCTAATTTATTTTCCCACTTTTGTTTTTATCCATTTTTTTTTTAAACTTCGACTTTTTCTTTCGCCTTTACTCACTCCCTCTCATGCACTTATTCCCTTCTTTCCATTTTCTTTAAAATTTTTCCAATGTTTCTTTTCTTTATCTTCTTTCCATAAAAAAGCACTTTCCCATTTTTTTCCTTATTGAACATATTTTTTGGTTTCATATCCACATTTGTAAGTTATTTAATGCCAAAGCAATTCTCCTAGAAGAACAGTTGTGGTACTATTTAACCCATAGCTGGGAGGATACGGGAGTTCATACCTTTCCCAATGGTATTTGCCCGAAAGTGAACGTAATGGCGCGACTGGAGTACGAACTCGCTTTCTATGATTTCGCAGTCCATCGCTTTAACCATTACACCACGAGGACTCCCCCCCCATATATTTTCTTTTCTTTTTCGCTCTTGTCTTGTTTACATTGTCCCTCTCTTTTTGTTCCTTCTATTTTCATCATTTTTCAATTTCTTTCCGACTTATCACAAACGTCTACCCAATCTTCCTATGATTTACTTTTTAGACTGAAGAAAAAAATCTATTGTTCATTATTTTATTCAGTTTTCCCTCCACTTTCTTTTTCCGTTTATTCATCATCAGGACCACCTTTCTCCGCTTCTGCCTCTTCATCCTTTTCTATTCCTTCTCTTCAAATACTTTGAAGTCTATATTAATTTACGAAGCTCTTTGCTTCGATGTGGCACAAGGCCGAATGAATGGGGTACCTAATGAGACTCGAACTCACTCGTGTAGGTTTGCTAGTCTAGCTTGCTAACCGTTACACCACCACTTTGAAGTCTATATACTTCTTTCTTTGTTCCGGTTTAAATCTAGACTGGACACAACCTTCTGTCATGATAAACGTTGGGGGATGAGTTTTACCTTCTTATGTACTTAGTATGTTTCTCTCCTTTTTATACATACGTCTTCATATTTCTCTCTATTTTCCACCTATTTTCTCATTTCTAAGCTTTTAATCTTTTTCCTTCTTTTATGTCACGGATCACAACGTTTTTTCGAGACTCACCATTCCCATTTACACTTCTTTTTATAACTATCTTATTTGCCTGTCTTTCTTTTCTGAGTATCTTCCTTTACTTCTTATTCTTTCTTTTTCTCTTTCCCTTTTCGTTGCGTTATTCTCCATTTCTTTCTTTTTTCTATCTTCTATTTCCCTTTTTTATCACCCTTGTATATTTTATAAATTTGTCTAAACTTTCTGTCTATCGTTTTTTCTAGCTTTCTTTCATATCTATAATTTTCCTGGGTTTTTTTTTTTTTTTGTCGGTCTTTCTCATTGTCTTTTATTACTTATTTTTTTATCTTATTTATCTATTCTCTATTCTTTCTTCACCACTCCCTAAGTTCATCTCTTTTTTTTTCTCCAACTTTATTTTTCCTTCTATTTTCTTTCATTTTCCTGTATCTTTCTTTTGTTTTTATCTTAATCTTTTTATCACTTTTTGTCTCGTTTTCCTTTTTCCTTCCTTTTATTTTTTGTTCTTTCATTTAGTCTCTTTTTTTTTTTTTTGTCTTTTATCATGTATTTCTTCCTCTTCGTTCTTTATTCATTTCTCACTACTTTTTTTCTATTTTCCCAGTTTTCTTTTCCACTTTTCTTTCTACTTCGTTCTTTCCTTCTACATCTCTTCCTTTCTTTCTTCATTCTTCTTTTTTCGTTTTTGCCAACATTTTATTTCTCTATTTCTTAATTCTTCTTTCTTTCTATTTTCCTATGTTTGTTTTCTTCATTTTTTTTTTTTTTTTCATTCCCCATTTTTATTGCTTTACCTTTTTTTCTGTCTTTCTTCCCTCTGCTATTTTCTTGCTTGTCCCTTGGTTTCTGTTATCCTTCTTTAAGCCAAACCGAAAAAAAAGGTTTTACCTTTTTTCATAATTTCCTTCTTTCCTATTCTCTTTTCCCTTTTCATCACACTCACATATTTTCTCTGCATATCTTTCTTTCTCCACTTTTATTCTCAGTCGGTTTTTTCCCCTCTTTTCTTTCTCTTCCTCCTCCTTTCTTATCATTTTCATCTTCTCTCTTTCCCCTAACTGATTTTTTTTCTTCTCTCTCACCTATCGGCCATGCGGCTACCAACCTGACGTGACATCAGTCTCCTTTGTTATGCAGCCTCTGTCTTGCTCCAATGGTTGCTCGGTAGTTTATCACGACGTCTAAGTGCTACACAACACACTTAAAATAAAACAACTTTTATCAAGGCAGACGCTTACTCGCCCTCTCGTTCATTCGCCCGCTCGCCTCTCGGCCCGCCTGCCTGCTCGTTTGCCGACCTGCCTTCTCGGACGGCCCGTACGCTCATCCGTCACCCCGTCTGTCAGTTTATTAGTTCGTTCGTTTATTCGTTCGATGTCACAACCAAAAAGACGTAGTATAGCATCCAACCCGAAGCTCAGACTCCTGAGTTAGTGAATGTGTCAAGCTGGTTGGGCCGAGGTGTCAGGGAAAGAAAAAGAAAAGAAAAAAAAGGGGGCTGGGGTGGATCGCGATTGTAATGATTGATAAAAATAAGTGAAAATAGAAAGCGAAAGAGTAAAAGAGATGATAAGAATGGGAAGAAAGCATGATAGAGAAAGGACGATGAAAATTTTTTAAAAAATTAATAACAAATAATTTCGAAAATGGAAAGATATTAGAAAGAAAGGAAAAAAACTAACAGGAGATAAACAGATCTTTGTCGTTAAGAATGAAAGCAAATATAGATAGAAAGATAGATAGATAGAAAGATGGATGGATAGAAAGATAGATGGATAGAAAGATAGATGGATAGAAAGATATGGAGAAAGAGAAAAAGAGATTGATACATACATAGAACAGCATTAGGGTAATGCAAAAAAAAAAAAAAAGAGAAATCTTTAAAATGAAAGCGAAAATAGTTCAGAGACAGAGAGATGGGAAAGACAAAGAAAGAAATTTTGAAAAAAAAATGTTGGCAAATGTTTGAAATAAAGAAAGAAATTTAAAAAGTAAAAGAATAAAATTAGGAAGAAAAAATAGATAAGAAAATCAGAGATTGAAAAAGAATACGGAAAGGAGGAATAAAAGGTAGGCAAATATTCAAAACGAAGAAAATTAAGAAAAAAAGTTATGAAGGAAAAAAGAAGGGGAGAATGAAAGACAGATTATTCAAAACAAAAGAAAAAATTGAAAATAAAATTAAAAGGAACAAAAACAAGACAGAAAACAAAAGAAAATTTATAGAAATGGAAGCAAGAAAAAAAAGAAATAAAGAAACGGAAAGGAAAAAAAGATGTAGGGAAATGTGAAATTAGACGAAAAGAAGAAAGGGAAAGGAAAGAAAGAAAGAAAGAAGGAATGCAAAGTGTCTATATTTGCAGGCTGGCTGACCTTTCATAGATTCCGAGTTTATAATTAAAACTGATAATTCTTCTAATGAAATTGATTTTGCGTAAATTGGCAGGGAAATGCTGGATATTAAGTGGACTGGGGAATAGAGAGAGGTGACACCGGAACAGAAGAGTGAAATGTTGGGTCTGGTACTGGTGGAGTAAATAGGAAGAGACGTTTTTCACAGAGAAAAATATCGGAATTAGAATCAAGAAGGCTAGAGAATAGTGAACATGATTTAAAAAAAGGGGAGAAAAAACAAGCTGGAATGGAAAGGATTATAAAGATGAAATAAAGAGGAAATTTGTAAAGAACGATATATAAGAAATTGGGGAAGACAGGAAAAGTGGAAGATAAGAAAAATAAATACACAAAATAAAATGGAATAAAATAAAGTGAAGGGAAAAAAAACAGTTGTGGCTTATATCATTAAGGACAAAAAATAAATTTTATACAAATAAATAAATAAATAAATAAATAAATGAATAATGATAATTATAAGGCTTAATAAGAGGGCTAGAAGAGCTGGAAATAGGAGGATGAGTTGAGACCATCCAAACAATTTTACTGAGATCGGCCAGAATACTGAGAAGGGTCCTGGAGACTTGAGAAGACGTGCTATCACTCAGACTACAGTGAAAGACCATCAGCTAACGCTGATGTGAAAAACTAACAAGGAGTAATAATTATAATGATAATAAACAATCCATATTATAAAAGTAATAATATCTAGCATGAAAAATAATATCAAATTTTCCTTAAACAATAAAGTGTAATAATCGTAATTGAATTAAAAATTAGAGAAGGATAAGATAGAAAAAACCTGTCATTTGCAGAGAAAGATATCTGATTGATTTTTGCTGCTTATCAACCCGTCTAGCGTTATCATATATCTAGAGGTCAAAAATTGCTTTCATTTTATGGTCGTATTTAATTTTTTGGTGTAGTTGTTTCCCAAGATTTTTTTTGCACACAGTCGTTACGAATACGAATTGTTATATATATATATATATATATATATATATTTGACCCTTAGAGGAAACCCAAAAAATACGACCATTCAGTCACACTTGATCTGGTTGGTTGGTTCTTTTGTTTTACGTCGTGTCAACACTTTTCGGGTCACTTTATGCTGAATTAAGTCATTTTCAAAAAATGTTCAAATAACTCACTTTAGTATAAGTAAAGTTTTTGTTAACACACAGTTAAATGTCAAAACAGTTCTATTTCAAACAATTCACTTTAGCATAAATACAGTGTAGTTCAATTTGACCATCAGGTGCTACCACTTCGGGCCAGAGTGGACCTGGGAGCGATGGCAATGAAGGGGTACTCTTTATTCCACAAAGCTCCAGTATTACAGGAGCCTTACCATCAGATAGTTTAGTGTCATATTTAGGATATTCGTTGGCGGAGTCTTACTCTTTCTGATGAGATGCAGTCGGTTTATTCTTCTGCTCCAGCCGACAAGGCCACAGTTGATCAGTAAATAATGGCAATAAATACTCTACGTTTCCCAGAGCTCCAGAAATGGATCCTCACTATCAAATGTAGTTTAGTATTATATCTTGGATACCTGTTTTTGGTAGGGATGGTGTCCTACTGAGGGATAGTCAGCGTATTCTATGACCCATCTTCAGAACCACAGAAAGAACTGAAATAAAATGTGACGAAGAGAAAATGGAATATAAAGTACATTTAATTTTTTGGTTTTTGTTTATTTCAGATAAACAGGAAAGAAAGACAACACAGCATAAATTACGAAAAAAAACGTAAATATTCAAAAGAAATAAAAAGAATAAAGGTATCATAAGAATAAGAGAAGAGAAAAGACAACGAGCTAATGATCAAGGAATAACTTGAAAACCCTGAAGGTATAAAAAACGGACGTAAGAAAAAAAGACTCACTGGTAATGAAAAAAAATATAAGTAAAATAAAAAGCAGTGAAGAACCCAATTTATATCTAAGAGAAAATTTTAAAAAGTAAATGGATAAAACAACGGCAAAGACGAAGAATGAGAATGAAAATGTATACTATATGAATTCACGGAATAATTGTATCGAATAATAAAGAACAAATAAGATAAAATAATCAAAGCAAAGAGGAAGGAAGAGAGGCTTTAATATAATAAGGAAATTGAATTTGAGAAACAAGAGAAGGAGGAGAGTAGAAGTATGAGGTGATGGTTGGTTGGTTGTTTCGAAAGGAGAATGAGCAGATTATATATATAAGGGGTGCATTTGTTTAGATTTATTTTGCATTAATCATTTCTATTTCACATAGTCACGAACTGAAGAGCTTCACCAACAAAAGTTATATATATATATATATATATATTGTATGTATAGATTCACGTACACATTTCTCCTTTTCTTTAAACACCAATCTTTTTATTTACTATTTGATGTTGTTTTCATAACAGTATTATTTCCATTTAGTTTTTAAATATTTATTTACTTTATTTTTTGGAGTGAATGTGGGTGTGTCTATGTGTGTGAGTGTGTATCTTCCTCAATCTCACAAACAAAGATAAAGAGGACTGAATTGTTCATTCTGACAAAGATGTAAGAGATGGCAGGCCGTGTTCAGCATATTGTGTAAATTACGGGCAAAAGATTTCCTTTAATATTCTCTGCAAGTGCCCAGAGCGCGTGGACGGTAGTTCAAGGCGCACTTGTCTATGGTAAGCCTACGGCTTATCTGAGAATGAGATAAACACACTTACACATTTACATAGACACATTTTCAAAAGATTGTTTAAAGCAACATCTTTGCTGGAAATTGACACCGACAATTTCCCAGTGGATGTTTTCCAATTACTCTACTAAATTTTGACCACACCCTGCAGCAAAGCTTCTTTAAAAATTCTATTAAGAAAAAAGACTCCTTGATTGGATGGTTTGGTTTGGTTTTATGGTATATCAACCATTGAAGGTTATTTAATGCCGAATCCGGTTTATACATATGTATTAGATATATATGGTTTGTAAATATAAATGAACAAAATCAAATAGTTCCAAGTATTGCTAAGCATGACAAACAATTCAATTAAACATCAGCCATTCGTTTACACACTGTTAAATGATCTATCAGTTTTATTTTTAACAATTGAATTTAGTTGAAGTCATTTGTTTGCACACAATTTAAATGTCAAAAAGTTCTATTTAACCTTTTCTGGTGATACCACTCCGGGACAGAGTGGATCACGGAGCAATGGAAATCAAGGTGTACTCCACATTCCCGGAGCTTCACAATCAGATTGTTCAATATCATCTCTAGAACACTTGTTAGGGGGTCTTACCCCTCTGCAGAGATGCAACCGGTGTATTCTATAGCCCCACCCGACTGGGCCACAGGACACTCGTTGGGAGACTCTTACCCCTCTGCAGAGATGCAGTTGGAGTATTCTGCGGTCCCAAAGGACTTGGCTTAAAAAATGCCTTAAACTAATGGAAAAGGTCGTGAAGTTGACGTATTTCTTCAACGTGAAATGCATTCACTCTAACGCTAAACAGACATTTTTTCAACAATTCGCAATTTTCATGTAACGCCATGTTTACAAAGTTTAAAAACAATTTTAACAATCTAATAAAATAATCTATTCGGCGATATGATTTTTGAGTGTACGTACATTTTCAGTAGACTGGAAAATGTGAGATTAGAATGAATTCCGAAAATTTGCATTTACGTTCCTTGTCACAATCACCGGCACCCATTCATCTTTTTTTTTTTTTTTATCTATCTTCAGAAATAAATGTCAAAACAAACAAATTCATATAAATTTACTGTTTTATCCTTTGTTGTTCTTTATCAAGCATGAGTTGTCAATAGACGAAAACTGTTGAACTAAATTCGATTTTTTTTCAGAAGATATTGTACAGTATACTGAAATCTCATTAGGTGCGAAGAATTGTGACCAGGATTATAAATATATTATTTGTGTATTACTCGTATTCATTTATAACACCGCTAAATTTGTACTACGAACTTATGGAGAAAAAAATATTCTTGTGAATAATACGGGTTAGCTTAATAGAATCTGTAGTAGTTATATTAAACAAAAATTTAGCATTTGTTAAACTTTTTATCTACTCGTACTGAAAAAAATTAGAAATTACGTAGTTTTCATTGTTAAAAAGTTTTTTTGAGTATTTTGGACAAATACACGGGCACAAATGCAACAAACTTGCGGTGAAAATAAATTTACATCAAGAAGTAAAATTATAGATAAACATGTATTCCTGCAAATATTTCTCAGTAAAAAAAATAGTTTGAACTATAGGTTTAGCTTATTTCGGTCATCCTGCTTCGAAAAATTATGATGCATGTACTGAAAAAAAGTTAATATACTTCTCATGTATAATACGCACCCCTTGAATTGGTGCTGAAAAATAGAGCTAGCTATATATATATATTGCCCTTGAATAATGGTTAGAGTGTTCGCCACTGCTCCAGGAAACCTGGTTCAATCCCACGTTGAGTCATACCAATGACTAAAAACAAAAATGGTACTTGATACCGCATTGCTTAACACTCAGATTTATTAGCAACGGATCAAGGGTAAGTGAAACAATCCAAGGAAAGGAGTAGCACTCTCACCTACACCTCAGCGTTTTAACTATTTAAAAGGGAGCTTTCGGATTGCCCTCAATTACGGTCAGTCAGCTTTATATATATATATATATATATATATATATAGGGTGATCACCGAAAATCTGCTGAGTAAATGCAACATTTTTCCCTGAATAAAAAAGCCACTTACAAAGCTCCTCAACCGAAACAGTTTTGGAATAAAAGCTGGAAAATTGAGTTAAATGTATGCAAATGCTATCAAACACTATTACGAGCAGAATTTCACAAAGTCAAATTTTTAGCAAAGTACAACGGCTTTAGATTCAAGATTTTCCATCTCTTATACCAGTTGCTATACCAAGGGTTACCGTCTACCCTAATACTTACATATAACTGTTAGAATTGATGCATTCAGATTTATTAGTGCAATGTGTGAAAAAAAAAAAAAAAAAAAAAAAAAAAACGTCCATGATTAGAACTCGACCACCGAGTTCACTTCCTAGAACACCAATTGTACCTCTACTAAGCAGTTCCATACATCAATGTTAAAATATGAAGTAATTCAGGAGGTCCTAGAAAGAAAAAAAAAAGATTGAAAGTTCCACTTGAACTGAATTATAGACAAATATCCTCACCAGTAGAGATGTTTATTAATTGTGTTTAGAAATATGAAATATGACTCGCATTTGCTTCGTTATTTATGAAGAAACATGAATGAGCGAAATATCTTGATGCGAATGAGAAGCTGAAATATAAATCAAAACTGCATTATCCTCTAAGGAATTCTGTAGCTGTCAGTTTGTGGAAAAGTACTGATTTGATAAATCAGAATTATCTTCAAAATAATCAAAGAATTAATATACGGTTTCATTTGGTTTGTTTTTTATAGGTTACTTAATGCTAAAATTTGATTCATTTATAAATGTTTTGATTATAATCTTAAAGATTTTTATGTTTCATTAAAATCATTGTTTTAAATTTTGTTTTCTTCTATAATTTGCATAGAGTTTTATAATATCAAGTTCTTCAATCTGATGCAAATAGTTTTCACAAAGTTATAAGATTTCAAAATGTTCCTACCAAAATACTAAGTTATAGGGCATCAACCTACTATTTCTATTTAATAATCATAAAAATCGATGATATGTAGTAGCAAGTGAAGTTTATAACTGGAAAGAGATGAAACGATTAATTACATAGTGAGTGAATCTAGAAAACTTGCTTAGTAGGAGTACAAGACTTGGTACAACTGGATGAGAAAGGTGATCAACAGAAAATGGTAGAACTGACTGAATTTTGAACAACTAACAAAAGGTATATGAACAAACCAGAATCTGTCATAGAAAATGAGGCGCAGAAAATTCTGAGATTTTGAGACACAAGCGGTTTACCTAATATCGGCCTGATGACTAGACCACTGCTACTTAACAAGAACCGAAAGAAAAAGAAAACGAGTGTGAACATGTTTAGAGAATCTAGCTGATCCAGCAGACCATGTAGTAAAAATAAAAGTAAATGAAAAAATAGACAGATATGTAAACTTTGCCAGAGAACAAATTAAACTGCAGAATATGAAGGTGATAGGTTAATATGCTTGGAATGGTTCCACAAAGGATTGGAAAGTGGAGTGGAATTGTAAGAAATTGGAGGAGGAATAGAGATTGTACAAACTGTTGAAATCGGACTGGAGACCTGAAGAGACTTGTGTTACTCATGCAGAAGTGAAAGCTCACTAGTTAATACTGATGAGAAAAACTCACAATAATAAGGAACAAAATTGCAAGTGTAGGTTATGTAGTGTCAAAGATGAAAGTATTATCCGCTCAAGAAAATGCAGATAACTGGCACAAAAGGAATCCAAGACTAGGCACAAGTGAATGTGAAAAGTGTATGCACAAACAAGAAGCTGTCCAAGAAAACGAGACCAAAAATTCGGATTTTGAAATGCAAACGAATCACTCAACCCCGACCAGAACACATGACTTCATATTGATTAACAAGAAGAAAAGAGCTTGTCATCGCGCAGATTTTGCTGGTTCAAAAGACTACAAAAGGAAAATAAAGGAAAACGAAATGAATAAATAAATACTTGAATCTAATCAAAGAGCTGAAAAATCGTGGAATATGAAGCTGATAATGATACCAATTGTAGTTGGTTGGATTGTAACGGTTCCCAAGAGCTTGGTAAAGAAACTAGGGAAATTGGAGCATTCAAACCACACAACTGTTGAAATCAGCTTGAATACTTAAAGTGATGGAGACCTGAGGGGACTTGATGTCAGTCAGACTTCAGTGAGTAATGAAGTGTTAAAACAGGTGTGACATGACTGAGTGGGCAATGTGATCTCCTGGGAGTTGTGCAAGAAATTGAAATTTGACCATACGAACGAAGGGTATATGCACAACCAAACATCTGTCCTGGAAAATCTCGGGAAGACAACCAGACCTTATAATAATCAGCAACAACAACAAAACTTGCCGAATTGTGGACTTTGCTGTCAAGCTGACCATAGAGTAAAATTGAAAAAAAAGTGAGAAGAAGGATAAGTACCTCGACCTTACTAGGGAACTGAAAAAATTGTGGGACGTGAGAGTGACGATTATACCAATTGCAAATGATGCTTTTGGTAGAGTCACCAAAGGATTGATTCGAGGACTGGAAGATTTAGAAATAATAGGACGAGTGAAGACCATCCAAACTATTGCATTATTGAGATCGGCAAGAATACTGAGAAGAGTCCTGGGGGATTTGAAGAGACTTGCTGTCACTCAAACTCCCCTGAAAGGTAAAACTGATTTAAAAAAAAACTCTCAAGGGGTAATAATAATAACGCTATGGGAGATGAAGGTGATGGTGATACCAAATGTAATTGTTGTACTTAGAACTATCCCCAAAGGCTTAGTAAGAGGCCTGGAGGAGTTGGAATCAGAGGACGATCCGAGACTATCCAAAGTACAGCATTTTTGTGATCAGCCAGAATACTGAGAAGAGTCCTGGAGACCTGAAGAGACTTGCTGTCACTCAGAGTCCAGTGAAAGACCATCAGCTAACGCTGGTGAGAAAAACTCGTCAAGAGTAATATAATCATAATTAGATAGCACGAAGTTATATAGTTTCGTAAATTCTGATCAAATACAATTAAATTCAGAAATTGTCTATTTCAATAATATTTGAGAACGTATGAGGTACAAATACTCCTGGAAAGAGTGGACGTAAAAGTAATGGCAACAATATGGTGCACCAAATTTCTCAAATCTTCAGAACTAGAGTCTCACCACCAGATCCCCCTTACGTTCAAAACCAAGACACTCCCATTTTCATCAAACGGGTCATTTTGTCGGCAGGGGATGCAGTTTATGTGACATAAGCCCCTCACATAGGGCTGCATAGATATAGAGATTACTAGGAAGTAGAGCATTTAAAAATGAAACAATCATAATAGTTTGGTAAAAAAAAAAAAGATGTAATTTTACAGTGTGATAATGCTTGCTTCTATTGCATAAAAATAGCGTTATTAAATCCGAATAAGTACAGGATAGAGACTTTAATATACGCTTTCTCGAACTGTCTACAACCCCAAAGCGTTTGGTGTGGTTTCTTTATTTAAAAGCATATCAATATTCGTGGGTTATTTAGTACGACATCTATACTTGTAGAATAAAAGTACGACGGCTATTTAACCCATGGCACGGGGATAAATAGGCGAATATCTTTTTCATGGGTATTTCCCAGAAAAGCAATGTATTAGTGCGACTGGAGTTCGAACTCCCTTACTGTGATGTCGTCGTGCAGTTTGTTAGTCACAACGCTACAGGAACTGCATTTAACGACATATCTAGACCAATTCTGCAACGATTATATTATTTATTAATCTTGGCTTAGTTTGGAATAAAACACGTGTTTGTGGCCCTTCTTTTAAGAAACAAATTCACTTGTAATAGTCTTCTAGCATAGCTAGTTAAAATCTATGACAAGCGAGGCCCTCTCCAACAACTAGACAAAGCAAAGTTATATCGTTTCACAAATGCTGATCTAATACAATTAAATTCCGAAATTATCTGTTTGAACCATATTTGAGAATGTATGAGGTACGACTATTCCGGGAAAGAGTGGATGTGAAAGTAATGGTAACAATCTGGTGCACCAAATAGCACGAAAGCTAAAAGTACAGGGGTATTTTTTTATCACAAGCTTATCTGTATAATCTTCTCAGAGTTAAAAACGCAGACTTGGTAAATTTGAACTTGAATAATCAACGAATAGACAGTACCGTCATATAATCAAGCTAAATAGCTACAATAGACACACATACACACATTGAATTCATTATTAAGTAATTGATTTTAGTGTTTTATTGATATATAATTTGCTTCTTTGTATGTACACTTGTTAACTCTATACTCCTCGGTTAATGGGGGAAATCTTGATGAAACTTGCTATGTAAACTCCCTGTTTTCAAGGAACAATTTAAAGGAGCCTCTGGAGGTAGAGATGCTTATTCTAATGCTTTTCCCTTTAGCTTAGAATTAACAAGGTTGAATAGAGCAAGTATAATTTCCATTCTCACTTGTGAATCCTCGCGGGGACAATCGCAACTCCGAAAAAAGAAAACGTTCCTTTTTTGTACAACTGCTTGGATATTGGGCAGTTCTTGATTAAACTTGGCACATAAAGTCCCTTGACCTAAAGGAGAGTTTGAAAGTTATCAGGATAAGAGAATCGAGAGGAGGCGCGGATTGAGTTCTCATGCATCCGTAGGAGTCATGATCATTATAGCTTAAAACTAATAAAGATGGTGCATTTCTTCTAGGAAATAAATAAAATTTTCATTTACAAGAATGTCCCTACTCTGCTCATGGAGGTCTTGAAACCTTTTGAAATTTTATTAGACAGCTAATATAATAATAGTTTTTCTTAATTATTTTTTCAATACATACTAGTTCTTCAAAACAATGTAAACTGGGGGTATTTTACTGGAGTCTGTGCGACAGCATGATTCCTCAGGTCTCCAGCACTCTTCTAATCGATCCAACTAATAACATCGTCTGTATGGTCTCGAATCTTCCTTTGATTTTCTACTGTCTCTTTTCCAATACTTTGGAGACTGTTTCAAGTGCGCCAACTACGTCTAGTAAAACGTAACCTTTATCTTGTACAGATTTTTCAGCTTTCTATTATCATTTTAGCAAAATATACTTTCGTACATCATTTTCACGCCGCGAAAAGGCAGGTTCTTCTGCTTGTTTGTCTGTGTATAGATATCTGCTTGTAAGAGAGAAAGTAAAAAGAGGTCGAGAGAGATTGGTTAACAAAACCTCGGACGTGAATATACCTATTTAAACATAAATTGGCACAAATTTTAAACAATTACTGCTTCTTTGACTCTTTATCTCCCTCACCTCTCTCTCTCTCTATATATATATATATATATATATATATATATATATATATATATATATATATATATACAAAAATCTCTCAAAGAAAAATAATTGTTTTTTTCTAAACTTACCCTTACATGCGCACACAAACACTATAATAGAGCGTACAACGGCACTGAGTAACTGAGTTTCGTGTTTTTGCTACTGTCGATGACTGTGTCTACGTTAATATATATATATATATGCCTTATCACTAATTCTGATGTCTCTTTAATACATATATATATATATACACTAAATAATAAATACTCATTTTGTCTATATAATTTTTATTAAGATCCTTTCAAGTGTCTTGGTTTCTGGTTAGAATTGGTGGATAAATTTACCAAAATTGTTCCGAGCATTTTCGGACATTTCGTTGGCTATCATCATGGGTTGCTTGCATGTATAAAGCGTGTTTTTAAGAGTTTTGAAAGTTTATAGATTTTTTATGACATAACAAAATTACGTTAACGAAGAATGGGATAAAACTGAGATGCTGATGAATTTAAATCAGAATGCTATCAACGGATAAAGAATATTATCAAAAAATATCGAATATAAAAGATTAAAAAAAAAATTAAAAAAATAAAAGGCTTTTTAGAACGTTGTCGCTATTTTCAAAATTAATTTTTACATGCAAGCAACCCCTGATTATGGTCTATGAAAGGTCTGAAAGCGCTCGGTACAAATTTGGTAAATTCATCCAATTCCAATCTGAAACCAAGACACCTATCAGGAAACTTGAAAGGATCTTAATAAAATTATGTAGACAAAATGTATCTTTTTTATTTGATTAAACATGCTGCCTAAGTACACACACACACATATTATATATATATATATATATATATATATATATATATATATATATATATACATACATACACACACACAGAGTATAAGAGACTCTAGACAACCAGTAAACAAGTTACAACTACAGTCCATGGTATCATTTATGATAAAATTTACGATCAGAATTAGTATTTCATAGTTATCGCAATTATAACGAGAATATAAATGGATTTAAAAGAATGATGTCCAGCGTGACGTAGACCCTCCAGAGAATTACTCTAATAAAAATCTTTCAATTATATTGAGTTAGGACATATATATATATATATATATATATATATATATATATATATACAACAAAATTCTACACACGCCTGAGCAAAACTGTCACAGCTCATTTGAAACAACATCGTCCATATCCTTCTTTCAAAAGAAGAGTCCAGTGTCAGGTGTCTACTCTTGAGATCATATAATGGTCAGTTGAAGATACTTTGAATCCAAAAAATAATTTTCATTCAACTAATGTATATGCTATGTGACCAGTTCATTTTTTCTCACTTCTTTTAGAGAGTATCAACTCCTTAAAGATCTATTTTAAAAGCTTTTTTTTTCACATATATATATATATATATATATATATAAAACAATGTTTCTTCCTGCAATGGCCTAAGGGTAATACTAGTTAAGAACAATAAAGCATAATAACAAAAGAAACATTTCTATCAGTTTTATCACGTGTTCGTCTTTCTCTCAATAGAAATGTCTAACAATTCTCATTACGTGTATAAATAATTTTCCGTATATATATATATATATATATATATATATATATATATATATATATATAAATATAAAATGTAATGTGTGAGCTCATGAGCGTAATTACATGCTAAAACCTATATCATTGTATTGGGCTAATCTTTATTCGAAATATATTTCTTTGGAATAAAATAAAAGCCCAGCTGTTTCGTTCTTTGTTAATAGACTTTCCTCCTCTCTCTCTTTCTCTCTCTCAACCGACCAAAATGTAACAACCGAAATCCTTCACATTGATAACATCCAACTTAAACGATAACATTTCTCTAATCAGTCTATGAAATACTCATTACAAAGCAAAACTTCTAAAACCCCTCCGTTACCCCCTTTTTTTTCCTTTTAATGCTTTATTGGTTAAGTTATGAAACATTTATTATTTTACTTTGCCCCACGGCTATTTTTAAGTTGTCATCTAGGATAGCAAGGGCTGGACTAGAAAGAGCGGGAGGGCACAAAAGGATATGATGAGGACTCAATGCTACGCAAGAAGGCGTTTCTATAAAGTGTTGATGTTTGTTTTCGATATTCTTTAACCTATAAAAAAAATTCCCAAGTTGTTGTGATCTACCGTCATTTTTATCCGTACAGCAGATTATCTACATTTCTAAGATCAATTTTTTAAAAAATTTCTTTTTACCCACATAATATTTACGTACATGTAGGTGGATTAAAAGAGCGAGTGCATGTGCGTAAACACACACACATACATAGTGATTAAACATTAACTCCCTTTTTAAAAATATTTAATTTCTTGTAAAAATTAAGAAATGAATTATAAAAAATTTTAAGTAAAGACTTAATTTCAAGGACTCATATATATATATATATATATATATATATATATATATATATATTAGTACAATTAAATGGAAACTCAAACTCGGTTGAGTCGTCATAATAAATTTTTATATATATATATATATATATATATATATATACACGCTAATTGAAAGTAACATTGTGTGTCTGTACGCGCACGCACATGCGTAAGCACTTATTTTAAAATCTTACCTAATTTTTTTTCTCCTTTTGGCAAGTTATACATGAGTTCAACCTGCAGCACACATAAGTATCTTCCTATAGAAACCAATTTTATGCATTCGCTACCAATAATTTTTTGTTTATACATACGCATATGTATCGTGTATAAATGGTGCATATACTTGAACTAAGAATGAGTCAATGTATGTGTATATATATATATATATATATACACACACACACATATACACACACGCACATACATACGTACGAGGGTCATTCAATAAATGAGGTGAATATTGCCTAAGGAGTCAGTAATACGAAATACTTTACAGTTGAACTTTTTTCAGGAAAATCAATAGAAAATTATCTCCCAGAAGATTGTCAGCATGACCTCCTATACTGGCAGCTGCGAATGGAAATTTTTCGTCATCAGAACAACATGGTTTTTCACCACATGTACTGTCTTTTCGACTAACGCTTGTAGTGACAAACATGTTAAGCTGATTTGTAAACATTATTTGCTAAAACATTCTTCTCAAAATTTCATATGGTTTGCACTTCTCAGTCACCTAAAATTTGATGACAGACTTCTGTTCCAGACTTGAAGACTACTTGTTTTTTTAGCCATTTTGAATAGTCTAAGAAAAACAAAAGACTCTTTCTGAGCTATAAAAATAAATTTTTGCTATGAACCAATTTCCAGAAATGTAGAGCTTACAGTCAAGAAAAAGATTTTAAAAAGATAGCAAATTTTTTTCGTTTTAAAAATTATCTCTTATTTGTTGAATGACTCTTATATACATCTTTATTTCATTATATGCATACAGACACCATTCTCTCTCTCTCTCTTATATATATATATATATATATATATATATATATATATGTGGTGGGTGCGTGTATATAAATGTATCTTTAAAATTCTAACCACTTTTCCCCTCTTAAGTTATGTAAACATGAGTTCACCCTCTTATACACTCATATGCACACGCATACATGTATAAATCTCTTTATTATATATATATATACGTGCAGACTTGGCTATCGATGTAAATCATTATGTCTCTCAATGTATATCCTTCAGTTTGCTTTTTATTTATTTATTAATTTTTTAATGGAGTCAAACTTTTTCTCCCTAACTTTCTCTACAGCAACTATCTTTCTTCTATTCTGCTAATTTTCTCTTAAACCTGTCATCCTTTCCCAATTCCTATAATCATAAGATGTAGTTTCCTCTGCACCAACGTAAATATGGATATGTGTGTGTATACACACACAAACCTTTTAGCAGAAACATAATGGTTATTCATCAATATTATTATTACTCATACTACTTTACAACTAAGTAAATATTGAAGATACGATATAGTTAAGCATATTCATATTCACTAAGCTCTAAAGCAAATCTAAAAAATTATAGGCGAAGAGGCATGGTAAACTGCCAAGTGTAGAACACCCTGATTTAGAAATTATATATATATATATATATATATATATGTTTGCTGAAATAATAACACAAAATTAATTTAGATGTATCTGATTCGGACACACAAATGCACACATTATATATATATATATATATATATATATATATTAGGAACAGTTAATCCATGTTCATCAGGTGGTGATAGAAGCTGTTCTCTGTCGAACTCAGTGTATCTAAAACATCCTCTACTGCCACGTACTCATTTGATGACTTAAAATAGGCTGTCGCCTTTAATGTTTGCTTTTGATATTTAAAACACAAATATCTCTGACTTGAATATTGCGTACTGATACGGAAGAGGCAGCTACAAAACTTCAAGTTCTCGTTTATATATTTGATTATTGATATTGAATAAAATTTTCATGTTTTTAATTGAAAGGAATCTGTTTAGTCAAATGAAAAGTAAAAAACATCAATTGAAAAAATATGATAGAACAGTATTTTAAAAAAATTAAAGAAAAAAAAACATAGCTAAACGAAGAAAATGCATTAGTTTTCATTTTCAACTAATTCAACTTTAGAAACATCTCGTCTGCGTCATAAAGTCACGTGTCATAATGGAGTAAAATTTCATGTTTATAAATTTTGTAATACAAGTTGCGACTAATAAAAAAACACACACACATATATATATATATATATATATATATATATATATATATATTAGAGAGAGAGAGAGAGAGGAATTTGAAGTGTTATGGCATACTGAACTACACCTATTTAAAAAGAATAGTCATCCTTCAGAAAAAATTAAATTTCTATTTTGTCTATCGACCTCACGGGCTTATTCGTCATTCATGTTGATAATATAAACTTATTGTACAAATTTAATATTTACTCATCATAGTTGAATGATAATTAATGAAAACGGATAAATTTTTGGATTGATGCAAACTTTAATACTCTTTGTTTTCTGTTCCTCATAAATTTCAAGAAGAACTCTTTAGCTGATATTTTCTAGAAATTTCTTCAGTTATTCGAAATTAGTTACATCCCTTCATTGAGGGCACCTCGGGTAGCTTAAGGGTTAGCTAGGCAGACTAGCAAACCTTCACGGGTGAGTTCGATTCTCATTGGGTGCCCCATTCATATGGCCCTGTGCCACATCTAAGCAAAAAGCTTAGTAAGTTACTACATCCCTTCATTGATAAGAACAGCTGCTTCTCTGATAGATTATTGGATCATTTACATCTCATCCTCCAAAGTTATTTTAAGGTTTTTATCTGATGGCACTTGATTTCCACCGATTCAAAAATACTTATTAATCAATAAAATAAACTATTTTAAAAAAATAAGGAATGAATATACAAAATGTGTTGAGTTTTGAAATGTCAAATGTATAAGAAAATTACAAGATGAAAAAATAGTTGATAATTTTACTAATGTGTACAATAACAAAATGCAAATATTCGTAAATGCATTTATTAACCTCTGAGTTCATAACTACATTGTAAATATTTCCATGGTTATATATATGGACATTTAAAAAATCCAAATGCTAAATTGTACTCACAATGCTGGCTTTGAAAAACAATTTTCGATAAATGAAAAAATTAAAATCGATTTTTCATGTGAGTCTAAAGAATTATTAGTTAATCTATTCTGAATTATCTACTCATTTCAGTCAAAATCAAAGGCAGGCACACACGTACAAAAACACACACACGTGTGTGTGTGTGTGTGTGTGTAAGGCCACTTGAACAAAGTTGGCATTTGAACTCTTTATATTGTTTTAGTTTGGGGAACATCTGAGATACTTCTGACAATATTATTTTCGATAGATATATCTGCAAATCATTGAGCATTGTTAAAACTTTTCTAACTTTTATCATATAAACAATTTTCCTTGATAATTTAATCAGCTCTCTATCGAAAAAAATACTAATATTACGTGGAATGTTTAAAAGTATATTCGAAAAAGATATTACAAAAAGTTGTTATTTATTTCTCGCTTTTAGATAAATTTGATGAATCGATTTTCAGTTTGTTTATTTTTCTTAATTACCGGAAATTTGTTTCGTTTCTCTACCTCCATTTACAGTTCGTTCAAGATTTTTCATTCTTTTTCTGTTATTCTCGTTTTCTTTCTTTCTTCCTTTTTAGAATTTCTTTTATGTCATTTCTCTCGACGTTTATTTTTCTTTGAATGTATATATTCCTTGCTTTCAATAAGAAATGAGCTCATAAACAAACGGAAAAAGTAAGAAAATATAAGGTTTTCCTTTAATTTATGCTAATCATTCAGTTTTAAACAGGACGAACACCAATTCCAAATTTCGGTTGTCTGGAGTTAATTAATTTTTCAATGTATTAGCTTTTTTTTTTCTTTTCTTTTTTTCCAAATTTCGAAACAAAGTATTCTCAAGAATGATGGAAAAAAAAGAACATTTTATGGGTACAGGATGATGCATCCAATATTTAATTGGTAAAAGAGGAAAATTGCAAAGTGAAGAATTTAGAGTTGTAAAATCACACGCACGTCAACGGTTACTGTTTTCTTTTGAAGAGAAGAGAAAGCTTGGCCAAATAGGTAGAGTATTCACCAATGGTCCAGGAGACCGGGGTTCAATCCCTGGTCGAGTCATACCAAAGACTCAAAAAATTGTACTTGATGCAGTCTTGTTTAATACTCATCATTAATAGGTATGGATCAAGGGTAAAAAAAAGCAATCCAGGGATTGTTGTAGCGCCCTCTCCTACACCTCGGTGTAGTAACTATTGAAAAGGGAACCTTCGGATCAATTTCGACAACGGTCGCTAACATTTTTACAATATTATATATATATATATATATATATATATATATATATATATATATATGCATACACACACGCGCGAGCGCATACATATATAAATAAGTTTATAATAGACAGAAATAAATAAAACTAACTCTTATTTATGAGATTTTAAACACACACACACACATTGTATATATCCTTGTACCAGTGCATTAAAAACAAATATCACTGTAAGTTATACAGTTATACAAAGAGGAAATATACATGGAGGGTGTATCACTCTCTCTGTCTCTCTTTCAATACGTCTGTGTGTGTTGTGCACTACATAAGCCTGTATTCAAAACTAATGAATTATTAACGGTTTTTATGGATGTAGAAATTTGATAAGAATGAAGAATTTTAATGAGAGCGAAAACGGAAAAACGCTTCATTAAATTCCTCCTGAAAAACTAACTTTAATTATTCATTGTACTGTAAATTTTACGATACCTTAATGACATAGCTGATGTTTTTAAGGCAAAGATATCAAAATCAAATCTTTTTACAAGGTAAAATACATGTCAAATTGTTATGAAAAGTCACAAACAATGAGTATTTAAACATAAAACTTCTAAATTGTCCACGCAAGTGCATATATGTAGTAGCTCCTTCCCCTACACCTCGGTGTAGTAGCTATTGAAAAAGAAGCCTTCGGGTCACCCTCATCTAAGGTCGCCAACTTTACTACTATATGTTAACATTGTCTGTTTCGATCTATTTCTCCATACACACGCACTCGTGTGGGTATGAGTAAGAGAGGAAGAGATAGATAGTAGATAGATAGATAGATAGATAGATAGATAGATAGATATATATATATATAGAGAGAGAGAAAACGATAAAATTGAAATTTATATACACTTAGTTTATAAAGTGTCATTTAAACGTAAACATCTGATGTCTTACTACATTTGTTTAATATACAAATTTTAACTTATTGTTGATGAAGTTGTTTTATCAATCTTGCCAAAACTAAAGTCGCGGCAAAGAAACAAAGTAGTTGTACAATGTTAGGTCACATTCTCTCACAAAAAAAAAAAAAAAAAAAAAAAAAAAAAAAAAAGAAAAACCTCCTTTTTTTTTCTTTCGAAATTTTGAAATCATCCGTTGCAGTAACTAATGTCTCTCTCATTCATTCTCTGTCTCTCCTCTTCGGTCTCCTCTATCTTTGTTATTATCCGTTACTCTATCTAATGCCTCTTTCTTTATTCTCCCTCTCTCTCTCTCTCTCTCTCTCTCTCTCTCTCTCTCTCATCTACCTATTACAGGAGATTAGACGCATATTTTGTATATTTATACATATTTATCACAACACATTTTAGTTTGCTAAAAGATACGAGCCTAAAGTGATTCTTATTTATATATAATACTCCCGAATCGGACTTATTGAAATATTTTGATTTTTTTATTTATTTTGGCTTATCATCATCATCATATCGTGCTGGCAGCACGGATATCCCTGACCCTCTCTCGCCACTCCTCCCTATCGTTCATCGCCCTAGGTAGGTCTTCAGGACAACATCCTGTATCCTCACATAGCTGCTGAATGTACGTTCGTGCTGGTCGTCCTGCTTTTGCGCGGCCATGTGTGGGGATCCATAAGAGTACATCTCTTATGAGTTCATCTCTGCTTCTCCAGCAATGTCCTGCATGTCTGGTTCGTCTAATTTGAATAGTTTTCGTGATAGGGGGCAGGTGGCCGTACAGTTGGTGTCTTGTGGGGTGTTGCTGCCAGGACTTACACAAACAGTATTTAATTTTATTCAGGTGATCGTATAATAACCATAAATCTCGATTAGTTGGCCCCGAAGCATAAAATTATATAATCACCAAAATTGTACATCTAACTTCTCATTAAAAATTTTTTTTAAAAAGGGAAAAAAATAAATGCCAGAGCATTTCCTGATATCCGTTAGTTGACTTGAATGTTACAGGATATGTCCTTTAATAAAAAGTAAAATAAATAATAAATCATGCTATTTAATTTTTATTCAGAAGAATATATCGGCTCAAAGCAATATAATAGAAAATAACACCAAGAAAACGGAGATAGCGCAAAAAAGTCTATTACAATGTACTTATCAGAAGTCACGGAATTTCATCATTCTTTCTTTATTATTTGTTAATATATTACTTTTTTTAAAATCATAAGTTAATCCATCTTTACGAAGAAGAAAAACAATTTTAAAAAATACGTTATGGTAAAATATTATTATTCTTACTCTCATTCATAACACGAAAACGTTATTTAAAACGAAAGGACAATGTAACATCTTTACAAAATATTCTATTCAACTACTTCACCATTTTTAGCCATTTACAACCTTAGGTCATCATAATAGTGGTCAATCACCTATACTCGAGTTGTTGTTATTGTAATAATAATAATAAACTATTCTTAACATGCCCATTTAAAATTATTCCATGTCAACGTTTTCAAATATTCAGTGTGTCTACATTGCAATTTACTAAGGTGAACCAGAAGTATTGTATGCACAGTGAGAATCGAATTCAGTAACAATGATCTGTTAGCAGAGGTCGATAATCATCATCACTGAATACATCCATTCAATAAATGTAAATCATGTGTAAATGGTGAGACAGAGTGACAGAACACTCAAATATGTGTGTGTGTGTATGTGTGTGTGGATAAAGCAATACTAACTTGTCAAAGTTTTTTTTCTTTTAAATCAAAGTCCTATTACTTCTTTTCCAGCCATGATAATGGCATACATATCTGTTTAGTAAGCTTTAGCTAGTTGTGACACAAGGCCTGATGGATGAGACACCAAGGAAAACTGACTCTTCTGTAATGGTTTGCTAATCAAGCTTGCTAACCATTACACTATGCAAGTTATTCATGTGTAAGTTTTTGTTTTTTTTTTAATATTCAAACATTACTAGACCCACACACAGACAAAGTGACTTTAGCTTTTCATTCCTATACTTCCTCTCTTACAAACGTACGAGCATTACTTACGCACATATACAGCGTAAGAATACACGTAAAGACTCCACTAACTTCGGGACAGCCATACATATTCATACGCATGAAATTATCAGCAGTGCCTAACCGCATTTTTTTCTTTTTTAATATCGACAACACTACCGATTGAAGTAGACAAAATGATGTATAAAACTAAATAAACAAGTTATTACAAGAATTTGACGACAAAGAAAAGATCTCTAATGTGACGCGGAGGTTTAAAAGAAACATGAGCGAAAAATGTCAGTCAGGGCGAGAACGTTTTAAATGAAAAGACCTGTTAACAATTTTTTCTTTTCATTGAGTATTCATACGCCAGAATGCGTTCGCTTTTTATTCAAACCAACAAAAGAATGGGAAGTCCCTCCCATATTACCTACCCTGTAGTAACGTTTACATGGACTCGTTTCATATAAAAGAATATAATCGCCTATTTAGAACGAGAACGCGCCCCTTAAACGTTGGTGGACGCATGTTGAAATCGGAAAAAAAAATGTATAATAAAAACTTATTACACGTGTGGCGTATTTAAAGAGTTGAACTTCTGACAAGTTTACAACCTAAGCAGATATATATATAACTTGTATGGATGCGAAGAACTGCAATAGATATGGACGAATACAGAATTTAGATATTGATTACGAATATATAATATCTAATCCTTAAAAGGAATTAACAATTTTCGTAAAATTATGTTTATGTTCGTATGTATGTGCACTCGCAGCTTGAAACAACAAATTAAGTTAAAGACACACATCATATAAAACAAAATATTAAAATTGTGACGAAAAGTTACTCGCAAATGATTTAACGTGAAATTTAGTTGCAAATTTATTCAGGTTTTATATGATTTTATAAAAAGATCTATCAGCTGATGGTAAGCTGAATTCTGCAGACCAAAATATATATATATATATATATATATATATATATATATAAGGAAGTAAATAATGGAAAAGTATACGACAATATGGAGAAAAATTGAAAAACAAAGTTATCAAAAGTGAAGAATTTATTGTGAAAGATGGTTTAATAAAACCAAAAAGGGTTAGCGCCCTCCCCTACACCTCAGTGTAGTAGCTATAGAAAAGAAAACTTTCTGGTCACCCTCGACTAAAGTCACCAACATATATGCACGCAACCCCTCAGCCCGAGTAGGATGCAACACAAAGTCAATTTTTAAGTGGCGTTTTACAGGTTTTAATTTAGTTTTCCTTAGACCAAGGTTAAAGAGAATTACTATTTATTCATACCTGAAAGGAGAATAATTGGATACATACCTTTAACAACTGTACTAGCGCTATGTAAAATGCAAACAGCGTAACCCAAGTTTTGAAATCGGGTCCATTTCCGAGGACAGACACTATAACACCGAGAGTGCTCTCTCCCATACACAACACTAAAATTAACATCCCTGAATAATCAGATGCACATGCATTATATATATATATTTATATATATATATAAATTTGCATCAATAAAAAGCAGATGCGCGCGCGCACACACATATATATATCTTATATATATCTTTATCTTACATTTCATGGCTGTATATCTTCGAGTTATTGTTTTGGCAGATTATTCTCTTATATTTCTGGGAAAGGAGTAGCGCCCTGCCCTACACCTTGGTGTAGTAAGCTATTGAAAAGGGAGCCTTCGGATCACCCTCGACTATGGTCGCCTAATTTACTTTTTATTCTCTAATATGACGAGTTCAGTTATAATGCCGGACACTTTTTTTTTTTCAAATACGTGTAAACTAAACAAATTTCAGTTCAGATATTTGCAAATAATACGTATGCATTTAAATACTGATTTATCAAGACATGATGACACTTGCTAGCAGAAAATTACGTAACATTGGGAATATAAAAATTTGTGAAATCAACGTACCTTCATGGTAATTCCTCCAAAGTTTTAATAATACGTCAGATGATCTAAGGTGTTAAAACAGTATCTGCTAAAATCAGGTGAGTTGAATTGTTACATAACTGGGGTAAGAATTTTATTTGTTACTTGTGTGAATCATTTTCAGTTGGGAATTTTCTCAAAATCAAAAAAATGCTACGTTGTAGTCAGTTAGATAAGAGTAAATCTAGGTTAAAAATGCGCCTTTACAAATACAAAAGAAGGTATCAAATCAGTTAAAATCTATATACTCACAAATAAAACACCCTTTAAATAGGAACAGTTATATATATATAACAGAGTGAGACAACCACAGGGAGAAGGGTGCGATTAGAATTTCAAAAGCTGAAAGATTAATGTAATTACAAAATATCGTCATATATATATAACGCGTGTGTCTGAATGTGAGTATATATATATATATATATATATATATATATGCAAAAATACACAGAGGGGAGAGACAGGAAGACAAACACACGTTGTGGTTAGTGCAGTCAGTTTAAGACTAGTATAAATTAATATTTCTGTAAATATTTCTTCATATATATATATATATATATATATATATGAAAAGAAATTATTTATGAAAGAAGGTGGAATATGTCAGTGGTTTAAAATATATATATATATATATATATATATATATACACACCCATACATATACATATATATACATGTATATACATATATATATATATACATATATATATATATATATATATATATATATATATATATATATATACATATATATACATATATATATATATATACATATATATACATATATAATATATATACATATATATATAATATATATATGTATATATATATATATATATATATATATATACATATATATATGTATATATAT